>CAIGRN010091439.1:0-12157 GCA_903798345.1 Fraxinus anomala | reverse complement strand
AATAATTTGGAATGACAGGCTAATTTCGATTTTCAAATTAAATTTTATTTCGAGAAATTGTCAAACTATTTCAGTGAGAAGTTTTATGATGAAGATGATACTTAAATCTTCGAAAGCCTCCTTCACGAGCAAATTATACTATGTTTTCTATGAAAGTAAAACATGAATTTTTATATGAAGGAATTCCATTCCCATTTTTAGTTTTCTTCGATACACTACCGGTGAATTGCACCACTGGCCCCTGATTTATTGTTTGAGTAATTGGTTTTAAAATTTTAAAATGGAGCAAATTGATTCTCAACCTCTAGTTACAATTTGCATGATCCCACCCCGAATCTATTTATTTTACTATATTTTTTCAACCACACAATTTTCAAAAAATACTATTCAAAACTCTATTTCTTCTCCCAAAATGGGAGACAAACAAGCACTAAAACATAGCTTCAAAAAGCTAGACATGTTATAACGACATTTATTTAACCAAAATTTGGATAGTTTTTGTTGATGGAATCGATTGTATAACTATAGTAGAAAGTTAGGAAAAACCTGTTCATTTTTCAAGATTAGAGATCTATTTACTATTGAACAATATATGAAGGACCAATCGTGCAATTCTAATATAGAGTTCAGTATTTTTCACTATGGTTACAAGCTTCTTTTTCGTTTTTATTCCCTCTGTATTTGATAGAAAACTAGTCTATTCTCCCAAGGCCCTCTTTTTGCTGTGCAGAAAATAACTACACTTTTCCCCCAACGCACCTTTTCTCCTCTTCTCTAGCTCAGGCCAGCTATCAAAGCATTCATACTCTCTCTGTCTCTGAAGCACCGTTCCATCTCTAATTTGCACACACTTGGGTTTCTGGTACAAAGTTAAGAGGTATAAAGAACTCATCTTGTTCTTTTTCTTGCAATAATTCCAACGGCTACTTTCTGGCTGTTGTAATTTTCTTGGAAATGTTAGAATTTGCTTATTTGCTCATTTTAATCCTATGTAATTGTAGTAATGTTCTTGTGAGTTCTTTGAATGATGAAGGTTTTGCCCTTTTATCATTCAAGCAATCAATCAAAGAAGACCCTGAAGGGTCACTAAATAACTGGAACTATACTGATGAAACCCCTTGTTCTTGTGGGTTTCTTTCTTCTTCTCTTGGATCTCTTGCTGAGCTTAGACATGTGAATTTAAGGAATAATAAGTTTTCAGGAACCTTGCCTTCTGGGCTTTTCAAGACTCGAGGGATGCAAAGTTTGGTGCTTTATGGGAATTCTCTTTCTGGGTCTCTACCATTTGAGATTGGGAACCTTAATTACCTTCAAAGATTGGATTTATCTGAGAATTTCTTTAATGGGTCTTTGCCAACATCATTGATTCAGTGTAAAAGATTGAGGACTCTTGATCTTAGTCAAAATAATTTTAGTGGTTCTTTGCCTGATGGGTTTGGGAAAAACTTGGTTTTGTTGGAAAATCTTGATCTTTCTTACAATAATTTTGCTAGTTCCATTCCCCGTGACTTGGGAAATTTGTCCAATTTACAAGGGACTGTTGATTTGTCTCATAATATGTTCAATGGTTCGATTCCATCTAGTCTTGGTAACCTTCCTGAGAAGGTTTATATCGATCTAACCTATAACAAATTAAGTGGTCCAATTCCGCAAAATGGTGCTCTAATAAATCGAGGACCAACGGCCTTTATTGGAAATCCGAGACTCTGTGGCCCTCCATTGAAAAATCTTTGTTCTTCTGATAGTGAGGCTAGTTCTCCTTCATTTCCTTTCTTGCCTAGTAATAACCCTCCACAAGGTGGAGATAATGTAGGGAAAGTTAATGGTGGACGAGGGCTGAGTAAAGCTGCTGTGATTGCCATTATTGTGAGCGACGTGATTGGAATTTGTGTTATTGGTTTACTTTTCTCATACTGTTACTCGAGGGTTTGCTCTTGTGGCAAGAGAAAAGATGAAAACAGGTATGGTGTTGATCATAAGGGAAGCAAGGGAAGGAAGGAATGTTTATGTTTTAGGACAGATGAATCTGAGACTTTATCAGAAAATGTAGAACAGTATGATCTAGTGCCATTGGATGCAAAGGTGGCCTTTGATCTGGATGAACTTCTTAAGGCGTCAGCTTTCGTGCTCGGAAAGAGTGGCATCGGAATTTTGTACAAAGTTGTGCTCGAGGATGGGCTCACCTTGGCTGTGAGAAGATTGGGTGAAGGAGGTTCACAGAGGTTTAAGGAATTCCAGACAGAAGTCGAAGCAATTGGAAAGCTGAGACATTCCAACATCGTGACCCTTAGAGCCTATTATTGGTCAGAGGACGAGAAACTGTTGATATACAATTTCATACCAAACGGGAACCTTGCTACTGCAATTCATGGTGAGTTTTACAGCTTAAAAAACATGTTCAATGTAGTCAATTTGGTTGCATATTAGTTTACTTGCGATGTTGTCTTATTTTACATGATTGTTTTGTTTGCAAAAATGTCCTCAGGAAATCCTGGATTGGTAAGTTTTACGCCACTTTCTTGGTCTATGCGAGTGAGCATAATGAAAGGAGTTGCAAAAGGCTTGGTTTATCTGCACGAGTATAGTCCCAAAAAGTATGTCCATGGAGATCTGAAGCCTTCTAATATACTGCTTGGACATGATATGGAGCCCAAAATCTCTGATTTTGGACTTGGGCATCTCGCTAATATAGCTGGTGGATCCCCGACCCTGCAATCCAGTCGTATGGTCTCCGAGAAACCACAACACAGACAACAAAGCAGTACGCCATCGAAAGTTGCGACAGTTGCCTCTGTTGCTGCTTTTGGGTCCAACTATCAAGCTCCAGAGGTACTGAAAGTAGTGAAGCCTTCCCAAAAGTGGGACGTCTACTCGTATGGAGTGATCTTACTGGAAATGATTACTGGAAGATCACCAATAGTCCAAGTTGGGAACTCGGAAATTGATCTTGTTCATTGGCTGCAGCTCTGCATCGAAGAGAAGAAGCCAGTTTCCGACGTGTTAGATCCACACTTGTCTCTGGATGCCGAGAAAGAAGAGGAAATGATCGCTGTTCTAAAGATTGCAATGGCATGCACGCAGAGCAGCCCCGAAAGAAGACCTACAATGAGATACGTCTCTGACTCATTAGAAAGATTACCCGTTTCATCTGATTAGCTGAAATTCATGTTCATCAATCCATTAGTCAGGGTTTCGTTAAAATGGTAATATTCTTGAGCTGGGAACGGGACAAAGATGCGAGCACGAGATTTCTTGATTACATCACTTGCTGTAGAATCTCTTTTCTTGAGTGCCAAAAAGGCTAGTTGACTTTAGCTTTGCTTTAAGAGCATGGCGTTATAGGCTGTGCCTGTTTCTTCACATGTGTATATGTATAAGAATGTTATTTGCTTGTCTTATTCCTGCTCTTATTGTAGACCTTTTGTTTGTTTATTCTTCTGGTCAGAAAATCATTAGTTTTCCAAGCATGTGAACAATCTTCTTTGGAATTTTTCCCATGACAGTATTAGCGAGAAATCTTGATCTCATTTGACGTTGGTAGATGGGAGGGAATTGGGGGCATTATAGACTTTTCCAAGGAAAGTACAGGTAAATAACACCATTAGCCCGCAAAGTTTATAAAATGTCACACTTTAGTCTAGAAATTCGAATTTTTAACACATTTTATGTTGTAATTTGGTCCTTTTTTATTTTTTTGTCAAGTTTTCTTAATGTTGGCCCAATTTACATATTTTAGTCGATGAATGCTTATGAGTAGTTATTATGTCCATGTTTGGGAACGTTAACATAAATGTTTAAAGGTTTATGTTTAAATTCCGTGACAAATTTGTATGAGACACACAAATTGGAGCGAGACCTTAATCGTGGTGCATCGTACACGAGTCATATTTAAGAAAATGTTGTAGTACGGGATTTTTTAACTACAAAGTATGTTTAGAAGCTAATCAAGGATCAAATAGGCGATGTTGATGTTGGATAGTAGGGGCAAATAATGACTACGATCTTTCCTACTATCTTTAGAGAAGTTTTAGACATAGATCGACTATTAGTAGGCTTATGAAACCTCTTAGAAGAATTTTAGAGTCATCTCAAAGGAAATACATATATGGTGATGAAAAGTGCGTTAAGGAGTTTGTGGAATCAAACCTTTTAGCTATTGCTTGGCTCTAATTGTTTAAAACTCATTTTTTTAAATTTATTTTTAATCACAGATTTTATGAGATACGCAATCTAATTATTTTTTATTAAAATTTACTAAAAATCTAATGTTTCACTAAACCAAACCAGGCATTTGCTACCGTAGTACACGTTAGGATCTTTTTTAAATTTTCTTTTCTTTGTTGTTGGTGGTGATATCTATTAATCAATGTTTACGTGCCTATGCATGATAATGCATTTTTTTTTAGTATTATTATAGAGTCATAGACTAATAAATAAATATAATAATACCACTTTGAAAATTTATAGGAATTTTTATTTCATACATATTTTATCAAGTTTTCAAATAAAACACAGTTTTCAAAATCATAAATACCCTAAATCAATAATGCTTTGTCCATGAACAGAGAAAGCTATGTTGTGGGCTAATTTTGGTTTATGGTAGGTTTCTTGTTGAACTTCTTTTCATTTGAAGTTTTAGCGATTGAAAATTTTTGAAACAAGTTAATACCCGCCAAACAAAAAGGTGTGTCCAGCACCTAGATAGACTCTTTAAAACACTGCAATAATGCGATTGAAAATTTTGGTGGTTTGAATTTTGAAACAAGCCAATGCCACCCGCCAAACAAAAAAAGGTGTATTCAGTACCTAGATAGACTTTTTGGAACACTACAATAACAATGAATAACATTATTGTTTCAAAACATATTGGGGGTCAAATGAACAAATATTTCTCAAAATTTGTGAGATAGGAACTCATTAAACTTTAATCTTTCTACATATTGCTTTTGGAATTAAGTTAGACGTACATTCTAACTTACTTATAAGATTTCCGGATTTCTGTGCACAAAATAGAAAAGCAGACATGACAATTGTAAAGAGGCTAGGGCAGAAAAGTTCTGGCCATTGACATGTCCTTAATTTCTCATGTATGAAATGGAACATGGCAACTCATAAGTAGAGTTTATGTTATGTGTATTTAGACACCCTCATTTCATAATTTATGCATCGTTTAGGGTTTATGTTTTAAATTGGCATGGTACATGACTTTTTAGCAGCGCGAAAATTCTTGTTGGGAATATCTCACATTTTCCACTGTTTGAAATAGTCATCCGCCAATCATGCCTACCGTGCTGGAAATCTACACCAAGTGGTAGATTTTGGGTTCGAAAATTGTCAACGTGCATTTCGTGTGGTATTATACTACAATATTGAATTAATGACTAGATAATATAATAAAAGAAAATATAATTTCTACATTTTTTCGAAAAGTTTTATTTGATCACAATATCATCTTTCAGAGTTTTTTTTTTTTTTGGAGCATCTCTTGGTAGGCATATTTACATTAATATTGTACTTGTATGTATAAGTTTATAGTTGTAGACTTTTCTTGCAATTATTATTCATGCGAAGCAAACTCTTCAAACAACTCAAAAAAGTGTGCTAACAACATTTTTGATTCAAACTTAATTTCAATTTTCAACTTATGTCCTACAAAGGACAGCCCGCAACCAAATAATAATTTTACAGAACAATGTAGTGAAATAATTCTTCCAAACGGGCTCTCTCAAATTGTTTTGCATGTGATTAGCTCGATTTCATTTATTTCTTGATGGAAAAACCTCGATACATATGTAAATTAAGCATATTGGTTCAAATGAAAAGGCACGGGAGCGTTCCATGCACATATTGAACCCTGTTTGGTCCACATTTTTCTAAAATTCAATTTTAATCATACATTTCACAAACCTACAAATTTTATCAACTTCTCAACCACGCATTTCATCAACCTTTATTCAAATCTAGTCAAAATCTAATTTTTAGTTAAACCAAACTGGGACTAAATTGTGTACATTATTTTGGACAGCAATAAGTGGTCTGCAAAAATGCAATTTATATGACCCCAAAAGACTAAAAAAATACAAATGCTGAAGTAGACAATGACTTTTCCGCATTTCAATACTCAAAACATAAATGAAAAGCAGGCTAATCAAGAGAACTGCATCTTAATAAATTTTGGAAACATACACAAGTTTATATAACAAACAAATCTCCAAATTGTGGCCGAAATAACATAAAATGCATGTTCAGACTTTAGAGGTGTTGCACTTCTCGTAATAGAAATTAGTGGCAGGAAACAAAATGAATGAAAGACGAAGAGAAGAGGGGTATTGCATGCGATCTTTAGACACTACACAACTCTTACTGTCCACGAATCGTCCCAGCCCCCAACACTGCAAAAATAATTTGTTGACTAGCTGAGGGAAAATTAGACATCTGAATCCAATGCTTGGAAATAAGCATAAAAAAAAAAAAAAAATAGAAGCACGAAGAAAGGAAAGATAATGACGACACATTGTATTATATTCTGTTAAATGCAGTGGCACTAGATGTTCCTGTTGCTCACCCTTTTGGTCACCTCATCATAAAAGTGTGCCACCATGAGCAAATAAGTCTGAAAGAGAAAGAGGTATGTAATGCCCATGGAATATGAAGACTGCTGCTTACCAACTGCTGCACGACAGCTCATTCTCTGATAATTAAGTACTGTCAAAATGGCTTAGATGTTGGACTACACAAGGGTATAGTTGTTCCACGGCCTGTGAGTATCAGATAAAGTTTGAATTGTTAAAGTGAGTGAATAAGTTTGGGAGGTGGGTCAGGGGTCAAACAATCGAGGAAAGGAAAACATCCACATACCATTTGTCCTCCCACCAAATCATAATGAGCATAATGTGGACCATCACGCTCCCCAAATACTTTATATGTAACCAAATGCTTGGGAATGAGTTTCACCGTTTCTGCTTGGGATAATGCATGGAAGACGAAAGAAAGGTTAAGTAAATAAAATAACTCTCACAGAATTAACTCATTTTGAATCAATTTGCTTGAAGAACATACACTTTAGCTATATTGGAATCATTATTCTTATGAATGAGGTATAGTATGCACCACGGGAAGTAATAAAGTTTTGGGGATCAAGACCACACACCATATACAGCTTCTGGTGGACAAATTAAGTCACGATCTCCAGCAAGAGCTAGGACAGGTACATTACTTTTATGAAGGTGATCCTTGTAGAAAAATTTACCGCTTCTATCACGGAGTCCCCCCTCACGAAAAGCAGTTGTCAGCTGCAATAAAAGTTTAGCAGGAATAGTACCTGCCAGTGGTGACGAAACTCTATATATTAATGACATAGATATTAATTTATGCCATGTTTAACAGTCTCCATGCTCAAGATAAGTAAATTCCATAACTTTGGATGCATTATTATAAATTATAGAAATTCTGGCTTTTCCATGTTCAATAACGATTGATGCATCAAGGCCAGACTGAAGCCCTTGACCCTTTATTGGTGTATCCACTTGTGTTCAAGAAATTGTTTCAGCAGACACAGAACAAGATATTTGATAATAGTTAGACGTGACAAAACAAGAACAACAAATCTTTCATATCTCATTAGAGGCAAGGGGAAGGTGGTGGCAGTTGTTCCCATTTAATGAATGTGACCCCATGTAGCATTCTAATTTAGCTTAACATCCATATCCATACCCACCCAACTATTAAGAGTATAAATGAATTGACAATCCGATAATAATATCCATTGGGAACACATCTGACTTACAAAAGTTGTTTAGAACTAGCTTCTTCAACAGCTCTGGATGCATCATATCCTGTGCTGTTATTAGGTCATTGAGCCATGATAAGACATAAGGTGGACGAGACAATAGAGGATAAGCTGCAGACAGTAATGCTCCTAATGGAACAACAGGCACATTGAGAGCCTGTGCAGGATCAGCCTGCAAGACAACTACATTTTAGTACTGCCCAGTAGGAGGAGGTAATAATTTTCTTTAATCAGAAAGGAGATGGACCAACAAGTAAATGCTACTTACCAGGGGTAGGAGTAGTTTGAGAGATGAATTAGAAGGTGTGTAGTCAAGTGATGATGCTAATGTTACAATAGCTGCCAATCTGGGATCTCTTCCTTCGAAACCTTTTAAAAAATTAAATGCATTATGAGAAAATGGCACGACTCAGAGATGGACAAATTGTACTTACTGAAATGTGCATATCATAAAAGGGCAATCGTGAAAATTACACAAACATAATATATAGAGCATTGTCTGAGAAAGTTGTCTGAGACTTGCACCTTGAGGCATGCTTGCGTGAGGCTTCCATTAAAAGCCTGTATTTACCGAGGCTTACGGGCAACTGAGGTGTGCATTCGTATATTACTGAAATCAAACTTTTTAGTTATTTCTTTTTTATAGCCAGGAACATTTTGTGGGATTCTTTTTTTATTTCACCTCCTTTATATGGAAAGAGGAATGGAAAGAGAAAGGAGAATGCACCATTGCAAGTGGAGGATGAGAAAAAAGAATGTTTAAAATGGTATAACAAGAATGATAATAGGGGAATCAAATATGTTGATAATCTCTAAAGATCATACAAGTAGTGACGACATCGGTGACATGGTTGTTTCTACTTCAATTAACATATTGTATAAATCTGGGTCCAACTTTCAATACTGAGGTTTTGGGTCCAAATAGGAGTGAATTTGGGTCTCCATGTGACAAAAATCGTCAATTTGAACGTTAAAATCATACAAATTGGAAATAAATGTCCAGTGATTTGACAGTTTTACACTCTAGGTGTGTCACGTGCTATTTCAACGTTTATACCAATGGTTTTGGATGCTTGGGGACCCAAAGTTGGAGAGCCCAACCCTATTTCAACCTTTAAAAATTTGTCAATAAGCGAAAGGGACAGTGTTCATTAAAAACAATCTTCAATGCCGTGTGATAAGGACTATGTCAAGCTGATGTGACCAAAAAAAAAAGAAAGAAAGACATTGAGCTCCATCTAATTTAGGGACTGTGTTAGACATGTTGACTCAATGACTTATTTGATTTTGTATATGTTTTAGAGCATTGAATTTTCTCATTTCTTCTTCTTCTTCATTTTATTTATTTATTTATTATTTTAGAGTAGATAAAAGACACGTAGGCAATATTATTGGACGGCAGATAGAACCTAATATAGACCAATTTTAGGCTTAGAGGCTTAGTGTCTATTCATTAGACACCAATACCACGTAGACTACAAGTCCTTCAACTAACCTACGACGTAAACTACAATTCATAGAACGCATTGGAGATGCTCTTACAATACTCATTTGCACGTTTTCAAGTGACTTACAAGTAAAATTAATGTTATTTATATAAATTAAATATAGGAGTCCAACTTACCATATCGTGATAGCATCGCATATAGCAAGATACCACCCATTGAATGTCCAATTGCAAGCAATCGACCATCCTTAGGTTTGCTTTGGGCCCTTATGTATTCCATCTACAACATGGGAAATGGATAGCACAATGATTATGAATGCCAATAAGAAAGAAATATTTAGTTAGCATAAAAGGTCATCAGATGTCGAAAATTATGATTTAGCTTGAACTATGGGGTTAAATAAAGGTTGATAACATGGTTATGGCCATCAACAAGGAGAAATGTCACCTCACCGCAGCAGGAACATCTTCTTCAAGGTAATGATCGAAGTCCCAATCATATTTGATAATCAAGTCCAATTGCTTCTGGAAATCTTCTATGGTAGTAATTAGTCGCTCTTGCAGATCAAACAACTGAGGTGAAACGGAAAGCTGACCTTCTTCAATAATATCTACTAGTTTTCGACTTAAATCCCTAATTTGGCCAGCAACAGCAGAGTTCTGCCTTGTTTCCAGCAAACTCAGTAATTTCCCCCTTATCTCACTAAAGCGTTCAAAAATGAACGAATCCTCTAAGAGTCTTGATATTTGATCAAAAAATTTAGCAGACATTATGTTGAATTGACTTTCACTGAGAAAGCCAGAGAGTCTTTCAGATAAGCGCATAAATGTTTCTGTCAATTTTGTCACCAATTTTGATTCATCCCATGCTGTTGCAATCCCTGTTGGTTCTTTATTGACTGCAGCTATCTCAGCTTTTTCCAAGGCATTCTGGGTATTGGTTGACTGCTGCTCTCCGGGAGGAAGCCCATTGGTTACATTTTCAACTGCATCTTCCATGAATTCAGACATTGCATGAGCTGATTTCTCAACATCTTTCGTATCTGATCCATGCATGCTCAATCCAGCTCCTCGAAATTCAATAATCCAAGTATCAAATCCTTGACCACACATGTAACGGGCAAATGAAGACTGCAGAAAAATATTTTAGAATATAGCATAATTATTAGATTAGTATAGCATAATTGTTAAATTAATCGTATCTTTTTGACATACTGTTCCACTTGGACCTCCTATGCCAAAAATAAAACGCTCTCACTCCCAATCAATGCATATTATGCAGCATTTCAAGAGAAACAATACACAAATAACAGGCAGGTTTTTTAGTTATAGTAAATGTTAGTTTTGCAATACTTTAGCTTAATTTTTGAGGACATGCAAAGAGAAATAATAGATCTCATCATTATCTTAAAAGAAAAAGAAAAAGAAAAAAAAATAAGAATTTATGTCTATACAGATAGATACTTATGATCCATTAATAGGATAACTCCCAACTAAATCTTGCCTCCACTTGAGGACTGTTTCAGGAACTGACCATTCCTTTCAAAAGTTTCCAATGCACAAGAGGGAACACAAGTATAGGCCAAGAGGACTCCTAAACTACTTCTGTATAAGAACAAGGAAAAGTGGAAAACACTTACATAATTATTTCATAAAGATTAAACTAAAGCTGGTTGTTTTCCTTCCTCTTTTTACTGATGGCAACTAAAACTTTTCCTATACATGTAGAGAAGTGATATAAACTAACCCCAGGAGAAAGATCATATCCAATGGCATTTGTTCCCACACCAGACAACAGCAGCAGAGGATGATTACGTGGCGGTGCCTGTTTTCAAACAATTCAAACAACGCACTTAAATAAATTATCTTTCATATAACAGCAATAGTCACTTGTATCCCATAAAAAGAGAACAATTTTCTCCAAAAAAGATAGCCTAAAGTTAAGATCACACTTGATTACACAATAAGCACAGAATCTCAAAGTTTGATTATCCCCGTCAGTAGCACGTCCAAAAATTTACAGAAGCTCATCTATAATTGTATAAAACGTAGTCTCCTGCAACGTGTATATAGAAGCTTATTCTGCTCATCAAGTGATAAATTTCTACCTAGATCATGAATTATCTAACGCGATTTATACATAGAAAATCACAATAGCTCATTTAACACCGCCTCGGCGGAAAAATCGCAACCTGGCCCATGAACTAGCAAAATATGCATTTATGTAAGTAAATGTGAAAAGGGAGAACCTGAGGAGAGGGAGTGTAGCGCCAGAGGGCGAGGCGCCAGCCGGAATTGTTGACTGAGACGTAATGGAGCTCGTCGGCGGTGCATATAGGCGGTTTGTTCGGTAGTTTCTCGACATCAGCGGTTATTTCATCTTGAGTATCGTTGGTTGAGAAGGCTCGGGTTCTTGCCGTGGAGGTGGTCAGGGTGAGCGAGCGGCCGAATGCGGCGGCGCGTGGGAGCGAGAAGCAGTTACGGAGGAGATGGTGTCGGCTGCGGCAGATGGTGTAGGAGGCGAAATGAATAGCCGGATTGATGTTAGATTGAGTGATTACCATTTTTATAATTTATCAATGGATCAGTTTGTACCTCCTTTTATGTGAAATTTGATGTTGTGGAGACTTTTACTTGTTTGTTTGATTCCTTCTGTGTGGGGTTTTGGAATTTTCGCCGGTACTGTAGAAGGTAAGGAAGTTGGATAAAAGGACACGTCACGTAAAGAAGTTTAGCCCATGTTTGTTCCATTATTTGAAATTATAATGACTGAAATAATTTTACTTTTTTTCTAAAAATGTATGGTTGGAATAAAAGAATTTTTTTTTTGAAATTACGTGTAATATTATTTTATTAAAAAATATTTAATTGATGAGAAAAAGAGAGAAAAATAAATTATAATTTTAATGATGACCAAACAA
>CAIGRN010091417.1:0-33820 GCA_903798345.1 Fraxinus anomala | reverse complement strand
TAGAATGTTTGGTTGAAATGAATAATGAGAAATAGAATGAGAAAAAAAAAAAGGGGTTTCAAACAGGGGCTTAATTAACAATTTCATACAAAATAATTTTTAGACAATTACTTTCCCTAAAATTCATTTTCTTTCCATCCATTTTTCACTCTTGCAATCAAACGGACCCTAATGGTGACGTGACTAGAAACCCAATCAACTCTTTTAATGTTGGAAAGACTTCAGGGTTAAATCTTATCAAATTCGGTAGCCGAATATGGTTATATTCCGTTTAGCTAATCTTTTTTAATCGCGTATTTTAATTTATCCACCCATACTATCCATCAGTCAATAACTTATTTCTATGTATTTATAAATTAAAATATTTGTAAATACTTATCAAAAGAATGGCGTATTTGCTCTGCACATATTTTTGTTAATTCATATTAGAGATAAAAATGGATGGGTCGGTTCGAACTTGTTCGTCGAACTGTTGAACAAGATGGACATGATAAATCAAAATGTGTGTGAAGACAAAGGTTCTCAATGGGTGGACAAGTGAACATATACAAAAATTTATAATTAAAAATAAGTTGTCCGAAACATAAAGGAAAATTAATTTTGCTTGTGGTAGTACATTTTCTTGTAGATACGAGTTTTCACATTGAAAGTTTCTTTTGAGTTTAGCCTGACGTTTCAATTATAATAGTAATAGAGTCAAACATTATAATTGTGTTCTTTGGCCGCCTTCCGATTTATTATTTTTGGACTAGATATGTAACACTTTGAAAAATTCTACGTTGTACTTCGGCTCGAGGAAATTAATTAATAAATTATTTTAGATATCATTATTTCTTTTACGTCAATTCAATGACATGCCTAAAATATATCACATGTCTAGACTAATTTTGAAATTGTAAAGTCGCTAGAAAACCCTTCGAAAAAGATGTCAAACTTTGATAGATTGAACATCGATGTTTACTGTTGAATTTTGGTGGTCGATAAGAATTTTCTGCTGGGAGTATTAAAGAAATTAAGTCAATATTTTCAAAAATACTTGAAAAAAATAGGAGATATAACTGCAGTTGCCTGGAAATTCTGGAATAAACAAATTCTTCAAGTTCCTAATCTCAACCCCTTAAAATAAAGAGCCATGCTACATGTACACAAAGTTTTACCAAATCTCCACAGGCGCCCCCCAATAGGAGGCCGCCATGTGTCAATTGTGTAAAGGATTTGGTAAAACTTTGGGTACATGTAGCATGGCCCTTTGAAATTTTACGGGATTTTTGGTAAAACTTTGTGTACAACTAATTTTTTCCTAAAATAAATGAATAAATAACAAAAGTAAAGAAAAAGTCAATAACCCAAAATGAAAGCGACCTAATTAACTAGAATTTCCTAACTTGCCCAAAAAAAAAAAAAAAAAAATTTGAAATAAATTAAAAGAAAAAGTATTTTTATTTTCTAATTATATCCAAATTGGTTATGATTCCAACAACGAATTTGGTATCCCATTATTTAGACAAAGGCAATGGTCGCTTCTCTTCTAAGCCCCTGTTTGTTTCCTTTATTAAGCAGAATTTTTATTGTTACTACAGTTGATGAACCGCAATATTTGACCATATTGTGTCACAGTGGGCTACACATTTTTGAAAAAAAAAAAGTCAAAAAATTCATATTCTTGTTGAAATAATGTGAAACAGACGCGAGCTAAACTTATAGTTAGGTCATGCATTTATATGTCTAGTTTATGACAAGTTACTTAATTAAAAGTATTTATTGCAAGCTTGAGATTAGTTGATGTCGGGCTCCCTTATGTCTGATATCTTGTTATAATTTAGAGATAAACGATGTCAGGTTTAGTACTTATCTCGATTTTAGTTGCAAGATTGTCTTTTAACACTTATTGTCCGAATGTAACTCTTTTAATTTTAAGGCCATATTTGATGGACATTAATTTTAATGGAACTAGAAATTTCTTTTTCATTTCCCACCTAATGGCATGTTTGATGAGCCAAAAATTGATGGGAATTTGCTTTTTTGCTCCTTGCTCACGCGCTTGATTTTCCTCTTTTTGGGGGAAATCAATGCCTTTTTTTGTTTTTTTTTGTTTTTTTGCAATGGAAATAAATTTCATAACTAATCGTAATTTTTTTTCCACTTAATGGACAATTTATATGTAAAATAAAATCAAACGAACACTAAACTTTGATAAAAAAAATGATTTGTTAGGGAAAAAAAATCACTTTTTGGCAATGAAAACAAATTTTATAACCAATTGTGGAAAAAATTATCACTTTAATGAATAATTTCCATGTAAAACAAAGTCAAACGAACACAAAATTTTAAAATTTTCCGGGTGAAAATTATACCAATCAAACACACTTAATTAACAATTCCCTGCAAAACAATTTATATGCAATTACTTTCTCTAAAATTCATTTTTTTTCCACCAATTTTTTACCATTGCAATCAAAGGGACCCTAAACTTTAAAATTTCAATCTAGTATTCAATGTCGAGTGAAAAATGTCTATATAATTCCTGTTTGAAATCCATTTGTTTTTTCTCATTCTATTTATCATTCTTCATTTCAATCACACATTCTATCAATAAAATAATATTACACATAAACCCAAAAATTCTCCTTAATTTTTAACCACACAATCTTCCATCAATTACTATTTCAAATTTTTTTTTTTTTTTTACCCAAAATGGGTGTCAAACAGGGGCTAGTTCTTTGAATTGTCACTGAACTATGCTAAGTATTGGCCACATTTTTATTTAAGAATATATTTTGAAATAGTAAATTGATGGAGAATGTGTAATTAAAAAGTAAGAAGAAATTTGGATTTGTATATAATAATATTTTATTAAAAAATGTGGTTAAAAAAAATGTATTTTGAATAATGTGGATCAAACAAGTACTTAATATCTGGGCATAAAATTGTATCTCAATTGTTATTGAATTATGTATCGTATTATCCATCCATTACTCAAATAGACTATTTATTGAACTCAACGAATCTTTCCACACGTCAAATAAATTTTTTACATGGACTGTATCAAATATCCACTAAATCCACGTAAACAAAGTGTGTTTGCAAAACGCGATTTAGGTTCGCAATTTTCAACATCTTATCGTTGGAATTCACAAAATTCTGTCAATGAGGTTGACGATACGACATTGCAAATCACAGCCTAAATCACATTTTGCAAACATACTTTGCTTACGTGGATGACTTATATGGTCAACGTACGAAATCTGATTGACACGTGGGAAAATTGGGTGGCCATATTTGTAACACCTATTTAATAACAGTTATTATTCCCACTTCTATCCATCACAGGAAAACCAAATGTAGAATTCAGTCATTTCACATTCATATATAGACAATGACACTAAGGTTTGTTTTTCTTTTATGTAAATAATAATGTAGCATAATTGAGCTATTAATTGTTATTCGTGTGACACAAATCATTCATCTGTTGCTATTATGTATTTCAAATAAAATTAAAATACTGCTATGTGTATTATTCAATAATGAACATAAAGATCATTTTCTTGATGTTGCCAAAGTCTATTCATATGATCTTGCGTAATCTTGATTTTAAGTGAATTAAATTTTAAAAAATAAAAGGAATTAAATATGTTTACGTACACAAGGAAGGCATCTTTCAAGTTATCCATTTCTCTACATCTACAGTATTATTATAAACGAGAGAGAATAAAGAGAGAAAAGTAGAGAGAGTCAAAACTCTATATTTATAAGTTAGAATTAGGGATATAGGTGTATAATGGTCATTCAAAAACAAATTAATTTATAACACTCGCATTGAATGTCTATCCACACAATAACTATCTCGTTAAAAATCTTGTTTGAGACAAATCAAGGAAAAAAGAGTGCGGTTAATTGTAAAAGAATTTGGAGCATCAAGATGTTGTCTCAATAAAATCTTATCAAAAAAGTTCAATGGGACATTTGTGGGTTCCATCCTATTTGAAAGTTATGTATACCATTATGTACATAAATTATGTACCCATAACATTGCTCGTGGGACATTACCTAGAGGAATGAAAAAGAGTGCAAATGTTCTCTCTTATGAACATCTATGTCTTGTATGCCACAATTATAGTCAAATATTTTCATTTTGTCTTGTTACAACCTCAAATTAGTATATTTTTCATACAAAATATTCATCTATCACTGGTTGATCATAGTTGGCACAATGATTCAATACAATTACATTTGAAAACAAATATTGTAGTTACTTTCTTCATTGAGTCTTGTATATAATTTGTAACACATGATACTAACATCATTGAGTTATGAGGATAAATGTAGATTGTTGACATTCATGACTATAATAGTTACAACACTCATTAGATATCCATCATACAAATAATATGCATCGTTAAGATCTTTCTTAGAAAAAAATATGTGAAAAATCTTTGATATATTCAACAGGTTTATAGTCTTGATCGATATGTGCGGGTAATATTCAAAATTTCATCATGATGGAGTAAATCACTATAATTGTTGATCTTCAACGAGAAATCACTAGTAAACACAAATCGTCAATTCACATTGATTACATATATATTGCATTATATACATTGCTAGCCACTCCTACCCATTGAAGGGTTTGGACACATTTTTGTACCTAGTTATTATATATTCCATCACCATTTTGCGACTCTTCGGAAGAAAGAAAAGGAATTAAAAAGAAAAGATTTTGCCCCATTTGGGTAAATTTAAAAAATGATTAAAATTTAAATCGAAATTAATAATTAATTTTAAACTCTCATTTTATTGAATGTACATAATATATTCTATCAATTTTTATCAAAATTTATTTAAAAAATATTATTTTAATACAAAAGCTTTATAGAGCTGTTAATGCTCTATGGAGCTGTTAAAGACTTAAGGTGTAAGAATTAAAAGTTCGTTTATCGAGGAGGAATACGAAGTGTCATTTTCAAGTCTGTACTAGACTCATGTTCCTCGAGTCCTCTCCCTCAAAGCCTCTCCGTAATTCATGAAAATTCAAAATCCAAGCTGCAAAAACATCCAAGAAAACAGATCATTCTTAAAATTCAAATGGGTCTCTTGAATTTCCTCAAATTTACTCTCTTATGCATTGATTTTCTTGCCTGGTAAAATCTTACTCTTAACTTTTTACCTTAATTTGAAGTAAAGATGTTGGATCTGTCTGGAAAAACCCAGTTTTTCATGCCGTGTTTTGATCATTGTGTACCGATCCCTTTATTTCTTTTTCTTGTTCTATTTTTACTTTAATGTGTTTGTATACATTTGTACGATGTAAAGTATGTCCGTACGTATGCATGTATTTTGTATGTATACTTATATCTTCTTGCTCAAATATTACTTGCAGGCCTGTATTTGCTCTTGGCTATCCTCTGTAAGCTCCATCTTTTGTGTGTGTATTTTTTTCTATGGTATTTTCGATGATGAAATTTAATGATTTCTTGATTGTTTCAGATGTGCTTCAATCCGAGCCATTGAAACTGGCTCCAAATATCACATGAGAAAATTGGTCATCTATTGGACCCTTTTTTCTCTCATTTCTCTGTTTGAACTTGCTTTCATCAAACTCATTGAGTGGTATGTTTGTGTTGCTATAATTTTCTTGTCCATTGTAGACTCTTATTCAATATTGCATACCAAATATACACTGGAGGCTACATGATACAATTTCCTTGTGTTATTTCAGGATACCACTATGGTCTTGTATAAAATTCATAGCCATATGTTGGTTAGTTGTGCCTCGGTTTGATGGTGCTTGCTATGTTTACCAAAGGCTTGTGAATCCTTGCTCGTCTGTGAATCTTCGAACTTTGGTCAGTAAGCTTTGCAGACCAAACGAGGAGCAAAGCCTTACGACAGAAACTTTTGTGGCGGTGACAGAGAGATACATTAAAGAGAATGGTTCCGAAGCCTTTGAAAACCTTATGAAAAGCAAGGTCAGCAACACGATACATGTTCGTCTATGCGGAGCTTAAAGTTCGCTAATTTCGGGCTATGTTATATTTAATGAATTCTCTAAGTAACATATTCATGCTGTCTTTTTGTTTATGGTAACATAATAGAGCTGTTTATTATTTAAGTTGGTGAAAATAAGTTAAACTTGTTTTCGTAGTTCCTTGTTCATTCTCTAATGATCCATTTGTTTCTCTCTAAAATCAGCTTAAATGCATTGAACCTGATAAAGTTCAGAAAGATATCGAACAGCTAGAATCAAGAGATAAAATTGATGCAGATACTACAGAACAGGTAAGATTAAACTCTCCTCCCCCGCCCGTCTCTTTCTAATGCCTCATCGTTTTGGTTTTTTGAACTCGAACTCCTTAAAGTGCCATTTGTCATATTCTCAATCTAGCCAAAGTGCAAAGAACCCGAGGTTGCTCAGAAAGACATTAACGCGTTGGAACCGACAGAGAAAATTGCATCAACTACAGAGGAACAGGTTAGATTCCTTGTCATGTACATTTTTGGTTTTGCAGTGTTGAATTGTTGTGATTCTATGATTGGCATACCAATTGATTAAGAAATGCCTGTATTATCTTGTCTATTTTCGCAAAGAAACGACAGTTTTAAGAAATCATGGTCGTTAATATCTCTTCGATACCCTGTTATACACATTCAGCACGCAGATGCTAAGATTTCAGAAAAGATACTGAGCGAAGAAGCACATGAGAGAATCCCGGAAGTTCCTGTCAAGAAAGTTCAACGAGAATGGGCTTGTGCGTTATGTCAGGTGACAACCTCAAGCGAGCAGACTCTGAGTAGCCATCTTCAGGGGAGGAAGCACAAGTCCAAGTGCGATGAACTGAAAAGAAGCAAACAAGATACAAAAAGCAGAGGATCTTCACCATCTGTGACTCATAAATCAAAGCACGGGAACCTTGAGCCAGAAAAGGGTAACATCGGTGAAGGATCAAAGCAAAATTTGAACAGAAAAATGGAAGAGACAGTTCAACCTCGTGCGAGAATTGATCGAAAGACGCAGGAGCAAACAACACCATATGGTGCTGGCAGTAATCAGACGCGTAAACTGTGGTGCGATATATGTAAAGTGAAGTTGCTGAGTGAGATTGACCTTGCTGCTCACCTTCAGGGGAGGAAGCACTCTTCTAACATTCAAAACATGTCCAATGGTGATTATAAGAATGAAGCTGTAACAGGTTGGGTCTAGCTTTAGTGGTAAGAATGAAGCTGGAACAGGTTGGTAACCTTATTTCGAGTCTCTTGTAATCATCAACGAATGTGTTAATGCTACTTAAGGATATGCGAAGTTGTTAAGGGTAAATTTCACTTCATCTAATATCGAAATAATAATCAATATATTAAGATTTGTGTTACTCCTATTACTGAAGTTGACTTTCTAAAATGGAATATTAAATTTTAATATGGTATTAAAGCTCATTAAGCTCAAACAAGTAATTCGATTTGACTAAAACTCAAACATGCACATTGATTTCAAGACAACACACGAGCCACCATCTTATAATGTATGTTAAGACAGGAATCTCACTTCAAATCATTTAAATATATTAACCAACATATAAAACCTTGAACTACTCTTAAGATTGACCTTTAAGGATAAAACCTCTGGAAACTTTTTCCTCACTTGAGAGGATGACATGACAATGTTAGCTTAACTGGAATAACTAGATATATTAACCAATATATAACCTACATATAAAGGTTTAAAATAATTTTAATAATGTTGAAATTTTAAAATAGAACTTCAATCTACGAAGCCAAAAATCACGCAAAACACGTTATTTTTGGAGTGATTTATAACTTTGCCTTTTTCCTGTATTCATAAAACAATTTACCGCGTCCAAACATCAAGAATGAGTTTTTTCACTCAATAAGGTGTCCTCGACCTTCAGACGAATTTCTGACCCTCAGGCTTCATTTAAGTCTACAAATTTATAACATCCAGGAAGCTCATTTTCATCACCTTTCGATTTCTCACAAAATAAACATCAAATGTAGTGACTTCTGTAATCACAGTAACATCGAGAGGTTGAAAAAGATCAAACAGCAATACGAGGTCTAATGGGAGTTTCTAATTAAGCACATTAAGTTATTTTGTTCATCACTTCTTTTGAGAAGTCGGCATTGCCAAGGACACTCCAGCACCTCTTGGTAGATCCTTCCATTGTTGAGTAACTGTCTTAATCTGTGTGAAACACTGAACGCCTGCCTTGCCTGAAATCATCCACGTAAAACAAGAGGAAGTGAAAAAGATTACCATAAGACGTATCATTCCAGTTTGCAAGATCAGAAACTTGCGCTTTACGGGTTACATAAATTACATTCTCATGAACACCGGAGAAAAAATAAAATTATTCGCTGAAGATTTGTGTGAAGTAAACAGGTAGAATTTATGGGAGAAATTATTTACCGTAAAAATTGAGATCCCCAGCAAAAGAAGCTTTGGAGCCAGTAAATGAGAAGAAGGGTAAAGGAACTGGAATTGGAACATTGATGCCAACCTGAGGTCGGAGCAGAACCGCTTCACGTGAAATACAGAAACTTTAAAACTGTAAATACAAAAATAGGGAAAACAATCAAAAAATTTTGTTCCTAGGAAGCAAACTTTAACTAATCTGAAAGCTGATCCCATATTAATAAATTCTATTGATACAAGTTCCATTATATTGGACATGGAGAGGTAGCAAGAACAAAATGATACAAATTTCAAAATTTAGGCTCATCATAAACTATCCTTTCAATCTTGCAATATCGTTTAGTTAAGTGATATATATTAAGCAACAGAGTGTGATACCTGGCCTGCCTCTATCTCAGTATGGAATTTCCTTGCAGCTACACCGGATGTGGTAAAAAGAGCCACACCATTCCCGTATCTGGAAATTTAGATGCACGGTGTGAGATTTAAATAAAAAACAAAGAAAAAGAACTTGATGATAAAAAAGATTTGGGAAATAGGAAATACTTATTTCTGTTGACTATGTTCATGGCTTCTTCTAAACTGTCAGCCTGAGATGAGAAACAAGAAATATGAAACTCTCAGCATTTACCCATGTTTAGTTTAGTTGCAATTGGAGCCGAGTAATTAACTATTGATAGACCTTCATGCAAATGAGAACAGGGCCAAAGATCTCTTCCTGAAATCCCATAACAAGAGAGATTAAATAAGTGGTAGACATTCCATGTCAGCAGTTACATCAGATAAGATGGTGGGGCCAATAAAGTTACCTTGTTCATATCCTGGCACCTAATAGTAATAGGTGGAAGAAAAATAGTTCCTTAGCTCATCAATCATTTTCAACACAAGTAGTGATGAAGTAGTTATTTCTAAAAGAGCTTAACAGTATTTTAACAAATTAATCATCACTATAACTTTCCATAGCTGTAATTTTCTTCTATTCCCATGACATGCATTTCAACTTATAAACGGATTTCCATTGTTTTCTAGCTTTTGTTCTGCTGACATCTGCTATCTTCCCACAAGTAACGTGCCCAGATCAATATGGACACCTGCTTATTACATTATCAGATCTGTATGATCACTACAGTAAAATCCAAATCGAAGAAATTTCTGAATTTCATTTATGTTTCAAACATTACAGTGACAGGTATATACAGACAAAAATTCTCCTACAATTAAGCATGCAAATATATACAATTAAGCATAGTCAACTATAGCCATATGAAAGACAATTACAGCTATATGACAGCCATAATTATAGCAATAATACAGCAATAATTCAACATGTTTTCAACATGATGCATTATCATTGCCAGGGTAAATTAAATTTAATTAAAGCCACCTGCATTACCATCCACATCAGCTCAGGAAAAGATTGTCATTGTCACGAACGGCGTGCATGTAGAAAGATAGCAGGGCTTTAAACAAGTCGATGCTACCTAGCAGCAATTTATCATATTTCATTGGAAAAGTAGGTTTCTTCACTTTCTGTGTCTCAACATAGCAGCAAAGGTGAGTGGACAAGGGCTTAAATAACTGAAATACCTTAATAGCTCTTCCATCCAGCAATAGTTTCGCTCCACTGTCAATGCCACCTTGAACCAATTTGCATATTCATTCCTTTGCCTAAGAATGTAGAAGAGAAAACATGATAAATGACCCACAAAATAAATATACATGGAAAATGAGGAAGTATCATGAGCTACTGAGTGGTTAAAAAACTGTTGATAAAGGTTCTAGCGGATGCAATTTTAGTACTATTACTTTTGGACTCTGTTTGTACCTGCTTACTGATGACTGGACCAAGGTCTGCACCAGGATCTGTTCCGATATTTACTTTAAGGGCTTTGGCACGCTCAACTAACTTTTCTTCCCAACAAAGGTTCAAATGCGTTACAGAAAATTTATCATTGAAAAGGAAATAATGAAGGTACTAATCTTATGGATATGTTTTCCCTTCCAGAATAGAGGAGGCAAAAATATGCAATATATGGTCTTCTCCAATTACAGCAATGTATACCACGAGGCAAATAATCAGAAACTAGCTTTTTATGCATTCGAGAAAGTAAATTTTATGCATTCTTAGAGAAAATACCACAAACAAGGAGAATACCATGAGTTTGAATCTCCAACAAAGACCACAGTGATCAGTGCCATTCACCTTTGTCCTGCAGCACCAAACCCAGCTGCAACTAGAGCATTTAGTGTAGCATCCACATTTGCATCATGCAATATGATTCCGTGGTTCTTTGCTCCCATGTTGGACTAAAAGGATTTGTTAGTTAGGGAGTCAACTTTAAGCTTCACATAGAGAATGCTAGATACAAACCATATCTGTTTGTACTGACCTGGACATGTTTTCCTCTAGCTGATGCTCTTCCATAAATATGCATACCAGCCTAAGACAATAACAAAACAAAAAAGCCCTTAATCAAATGCACAAAGAAGAATGAATATCAAATGCCAGAAAGATTGGTTATCCAGTAAAAAGGGCCTCGTTCTTTTCTTTTTTCCATTTTTGTGTGTGCGTGCGTGTTTTGGGGGGGGGGGAGAGAGATTGGTAAAAGGAAATACTATTAAAGATGCTACAATATTAACTATCGGAATCAATATATGAAGAATTTTTGGATGACCAGATGATAATGAAGGTTGTTTTGGTGTCAATTGTGGCTAAGATGATCAGACCAAAATTGTAGAACAACGCCTCGATGTTTTTGTGACTGACCTTGCATGTATGAGCATGTTTTTGATCCAAGAATGTATACTTTTCATGAAAATTTTGCCCCTAGAAGTTAATAATTTAACATCACTCCAAATAACGTTTGGTTGACATGAAAAAGTCAATCGTAACACTCAATTTGGAACTACTTACTGTATTTGAGCCAACAAATGATACAGCTCTAATATCATCATCATCATCATCATCATCACATATAGCATTAACAATGTCCTACAAGAAAAAACAACAAGATAAAACGCGAAAGATACAGAATGAAAGCTATATGTACGTTACAGATCCTGGAAGAATAAATGACCCTTAAAAAAAAGGTTATTTTCGGGTTTGAAATGATTACTGGTGTCATTAAAGAAAATAGCGTTAGAAAATCACTGAATGAACAGAACATACATTAGTGCCATGTACAATATTCAGGACACCGTTTGGCAAACCAGCCTCCATGGCCAACTCGGCAAGAATCATAGAAGCCCCTGAAACAAAATAAGGAGCTAAACATTAGAAAATTCGAAGCAATCCAGATGCCAAAACGTTTCCAAATTAACTGCAGACAATAATTTTGAAGTTGAAGAAATGTCTTGTGCATCTGATTTCCTCATATTGATAGCCACACTAATAAACATTAACACAAAAAATACCAATAAAACAAGGTTAACTGAGAAACATGACGTATGAATGTATACAGAGTTGAATGCGATAATGAATTGAGACAATTTTCAGATGGCTAAACGCGTCAGGAAGCCAGTGCATAAGGCTGGAGTGAATGCAGCCTTAGAGTGAAATCTACTGTGTTTCACTGTTTTGAGTAATTAATATAAGTATAAAGGTTGGAGTTAACTTACCACAGAATTATATGAAAAAGTTGTCAAAGTTGGCCAAGTCACAAATGCTAGATAAAGAATGCAATCAATGCATTGATAATCTTTAAAAGGAGTAGTTCACGCTCACTTCAAATAAATTGTCAAGTTGCTATACATTTAGATACAGATGTAACTAAACAATCAGTGAGATGCCAATTAGATAAGTTTCATCAAAAGAAAAAGTAGTACGAACGTCTTCAATTTGTACAGACTACGGTCTATTGGTGTGCTGGTACAAGTTTATATACTCCGAGCAATATCTCACTAAGCTAAAAAAAAAAAAAGAGAAGTCTATCGTTTAAAACTATTCACATTTTCTACGCAATAAAAAACTCATATCAGCTTAGGACAATATAGTCTTAGCCAGTGAGGATCCTAAATTATTCTTTTGATCCAGAATGCCAGATGCTAAAACATTGGGAAGCAAACAACTGATTCAGTAATACACCAGATTACTTAAAGAAAATATGGCTTTAGGATGAAGGTATTTCCACGTGTAACTGCAACAGGAAACATCTGCATGAAGTTGCACATGAGATTAGAAAGAGAAAAAGTTCCTATACTAGATTGATTTACTAGAACATCAATATTATTTCCCCCACCAAACAAAGGGAAGAAAGATATGATATGATAAGGAAGGAAGGAAGGAAGGAAAGGGGCGTCGATAGATCTGAATGAAATGGAAAGCACTTGAGAAAAATAAAAGAAAGCAGATTTACCCATAAGGGAATCATTGCAGGGAAATTAAAGGGACAAATCCCAGCACAAACACCAAGAGGTTCTCTAATGCTATAGGTATCAATTCCGCTTGACACATTGGAAACATACTCTCCCATTTGCAGTGTCGCCATCCCACATGCACGTTCCACCACCTCTTCAAGAAAATGAGCACAATGATTAAGAACTCAACAGCAATGATTACAGAGTTCAGTTAGAATAAAATGAAAAGAATACATGTATACACACATAAACATATTATAAAGGTACTAACCTAGCCCACGGAACACGTCACCCTGTGCATCCTTAAGTGTCTTCCCTTGTTCGGTGGTAATGTTCAAGGCAAGCTTATCCTAGAATGAGAATTGTAATAGTTCTAATCAGTATTAATCACAAGTAGAATAAAAATCAATTAGATAAATCAATTCAACATGCTAACCATGTTTTTACGAATAAGATCTTGCAGATTAAACATAACGCGCTGCCGTGCTGTTATTGGTGTGTTCCGCCACGATGGAAAGGCCTGTTTTGCAGCAGACACTGCAGATTTGAACTCCTCTTTTGTAGTTAACGGTACTTGTGAAACTAACTCTTGTGTTGCCTATGATATCAACCAATCAAAGAAAATAAACACTAAAGAAATACTGATAACTAAATATAAAGAAATTCTATTGTTACAATGTTCATTCACTAACCGGATTCAAGACATCAATTGATTCTGATGATTCTGAATCTACAAAGCTACCACAGACAAGATTTGGCACTCTCTAAAATAAAAAAAGAATAATGCAATAATTAACCCCAAAGGTTGATGCATACACTCAGTACATGAACTTAGCAAGTGAAAAAGAAAAAATGAAAACTAAAACTATGACTATGACATTCCTGCTTACTCTTTTTTTACCTAACATTCATGGGTTAGAGGCTCTTTTTTAACAACTTTGACACCCTTTTGTTCCTTATATTCTTCCACTTCACGCTAAAGTGACCATAATTGGAATTCCCGAAGCAGACACATATTATAAAATTTAATAATTCACATTATCCATTTTCATCTTCCACAGGTGCTTTATTTTCAGAATATCAAATACAATAAGAATGGAAACCACTGGAAACGAACTACTATTGTATCAAACAAATCAGAAAAGAAAAATTACTCACAAGCGAATTTCCATTTCTCCACGACGGTTCGGCAGCAGTTGAAAACTGAGAATTCGCAAGCGCAAATATCCGAGGACTAAAAAGCTTCACGTTCCTAACTAAAGAAACACCAAGACGCAAAAATAAACACACGTAAACAATAATCAAATCAATGGTTAGGGCTTCAAGTTGCAAGTTAATCAACCAATTCGCTATAACGCATACAATACCCATAATCATCAAATGATCGGATAAACAACAAAATTATACACACGCTCAACAGCTCAAGAATTAAATTAAATACCTCGTTGAAGTGCTTGCTTCAGCACCACCATCGCGAATGTTTGATGAAACAGTAATCCTGTTGCCATCCTCTGGCTGTATACTGCCTCACTGTAATGTATGCCTCTGAGGAGATAGAGATCAGCTGGCAATTACTTAGAATTTATTTTGAAAATAAGTAGAATTTCTACGTAATTATAGATAATAGTGGGCCCTATGGGATTCTTTGATTGTTTTATCAAACACTAGTTTTTAACTGTGGATGCACGGGTTGTATTATTTTTAAGTTGATATTAGAGTTTTTTGTGGAATAAAATAGAAAGCTTTGTATTTGTTTTGTTAGTTTAATTTTTGTTAGTGTATTTCTGAAGTAATAACGGTAAGACGCTTGGAAACTCAGAAGATTTGCTTGATCTCTCCGCATGTGGAAGCATTTATGTAGTTTTTTTAAAGAAAATGAAAACTATATATAACAAATATAGTTTACAAACCAAAATGCATGAATATGATATCACATATTATCCGTGGAATTCATCCTAAGATTTTGCTATTTCTCTTAAATTTGTTGAATCAATCTCAAGTTTTTGCCAATGACTCTTACTAGGCTACTAAGAAGCTATAAAACATAGGAACAACAATAAATTGCATATCATTCATGTAGATACAAAGCCATACTAAGTATGCATTTCTAGTTCTTCCTTTATCCCTGTGGTCAAGCGAAGTACAGTATGGACAAAAAGCACCAAACAGTGTCGATATGTAACCCACACATGAATGACGTAAACCATTCTGTCCATTTCATCAGAGCTCGCACCACTTGGCACCAAATAAAAATAGAAACAGATCGCATCACTTGAATTCCACAATATCTATCTACTTCAATAATCACTCTGACTTGGCACAAAATATCAATGATAATCCAAGCCTAATCAAGATGTTTGAAGCATTTCTTATTATAAACCAATCTCAGTTTCTTCCTTGAATTAATCAAAAGACAGACCAATCATAGTTACAAGCCACAACAGATACTTCAGTATTTGACAGAGATGAGTTGTGTTAATTGGTAGGAAACTCCAAAGCATATTTCCCTCCACAAAAAAAAGTAGAACTGAAATATCCATTATATAATGACATGAAATATTTGTCATTTGGATCTAAAAACGTATTTAATACTATAATGACACTAATGGGAAATTGAACGAGATTGAAATAGTAAATAACATAATATAACTTACGTTTTATTAGCACCTATAGAAAACAACAAGAACATACCATCACCATGATTTCTGGGGCTCTTAAGGACCTCATTGTCATTTGATGGATAAGACTCCTCTACTTGATAGGTACAACAAAGCCACCTACACATCCTTGTTCTTTTTCTCTAATGAAGATCATCTTTGGAGCTAGGTTTCTCCAGTGGTACAAAGTAACCAGGAGGAGGAGCATGTGACTACACCATATCAGTTAAACATGAAAAATAAGTGAACACCAAAAACAACATTCAGGATGAGTGCACTATCTGTATTTGCTATAACGGTCACATGAACCCCCTTACATTCACCCCCCAAGACCAAAAACATAAAATAGATAAACAATAAGAAGTCAATGCAACTACAAATGCACACCAGATTGTCTACTTTCTTGTTAAGCTTTTTGCTACTTGAAACAATTCTATAGGTTGTCGACAATGTTCAATATCCTCGATAGTCCTTGCTGAATGGAAATATAACCCGAGATTGGATTTAATTTATTCTATTGGATGTGAGATTAGAGGGCCATGTGCCCCTTTTTCTATGTTTTTCAGTGAATTAAATAAAGAAATCTAATTTGGCTATAGAAATCTAACTTATATCATCCATGGTAATCTAAAACTGTCACCAATTTTTTAACTTTTGATATGATATCTTCCATAGGTAATAATCAATATCATTTTAATATGGATTCTTATAAAATGGATTATCTGATAGATGTAAGCATGCTATTTATCTTAAGACAAATAGATTTTTAAATGGGATTAGTGTATAAATGAAGTCAATCGTAATGATCACTAATTATTCAACCTGTACATGGATGTCACTGTGAGAGGAAAATGCTTACAAAAAGCATATCTTTATTTAATTGAAACTTCAGAGTTACATTTCAGCTACAGAAGCACAAGCCATATTTATCAGTTCAAAAAATAATCACATGAAGAACCACATCTCTTCTTTTCATATATAACTGAATTAAAATATTGGTGATTAAAACAAGAATGTTTAAAATAATTTGTTAGGAGGAATTTAACTGCATCTTGATTAACTATTTTGATCATAAGTTTACATATCGAAAGACATAAAAAATAAAAGATCAATAACATAATTATATTTGAATACGTACCTTAGGCTTGTTTGTAGTTTTTCCAACGTTTGCTTGTTGCTTGCGTTAGCAATTGTTGTTTGACTTTTTTTTGGAGAGTTTATCTTTTTTTTTCTTGGAAAACTTTTGTTTCAGGCAGCTTGAATTTGTAATGTTTGCTTCACTTACAACATATTAAATAAGGAAGAACATTTGAAAGAAATGTGAAGATAAAAAATAACTATATAAAAACTTGTATATATACAAGAAACATACGAAGATATGCATATTAAGCTTGATCACTTTGAATTTGAAATAGAAAATATATAAAAAAAATTGCTATATATGATTAGTAGGAAAAAAAGGTTGGAAATAGTATAGATAATAAAATATTTATGAGTACCTTGTCATGCTTCAAAATTAAGATGATCGAGGATGTAGAAAATATTTATTGAAATAAATATCAACTGCAATTTTTTGATCCGTCAAATCTTTGTCGATAAGATATTAAAAAAAAGTCCGTGCTCGCTAACAAGGTGTCCGTTTGTGTCAGCGTAAGAAAGAAAAAACCATCTTAATTGTTAACACTGTTTAAAAAAAAAATGCCGTGAACGTGTCCACGATTTGATTTATTAAATAATAAAGCAAGTATCAAAATTTGAAAATGTATAGCAAAGAAGTTGTAAAAGAAGTTCGCAACCTTTGTTTCTATTTTGAAGAATTTGATTTTTATCTTTTCTGTAATGGAAAACAAATTGACAATGGCCCGAAAGGCGGGGTTCGAAACGATAGTGGGGCTCAAGGGCAAATTGACCTGGTAAGTTAGATTGTGGGGGTTGAAGGGGCAGCATCATTCGTGGGGGTTTGGGAGCAACGCCCCCGACGGAAATTGACTTGACAGGTCAGATCGCAGGGGTCGAGGAGGCAGTGCCCATCGTGGGGGCTCGAGGGTAAAGACCCCTAAAGGAATTTTGATTTTCATGTATGTATGAAATTGTATGTTTTTGAATTAAATTATTAATAAGTGAAATTGTATTTATAGTTTGTGTAAAATGTAAATAAGTAGAATTTTTGGCAAAAAAATAAGAAATAAAAAAAAAGGGCAATGCGGAGATACCAGCTCCGCACTGTGCGGAGCATGCTGGTGTCCGCGCAGTTCCTTGGTGTCTGCGATATGCAGACACCAGTCTCCGCATGTGGAATTTTTTAATTTTCCAGTCTACAAGTGCAATTTTTTTTCAATCATCGCGTACACCAACACGGTGTCTGCTGTGTGTTCTTCTACTGTCAGCCGTGTGTTCTTCATCCTCTTCCTGATCGTCCTTGACATCATCCACTATAAATTCATCTTTCTCATATTTATTCTGACATTCTTCTTCTCATAAACATCACATCACAAATAAAAAATTTCAATAAAAAACCTTGAATTATTATTAACAACACCAAATCAAACCATTTCAAATAGAAATCTTCCTGTTTGAAGTAAAAAAAAGGACAAATATGAAATGATATCACCATTACAACATGGAAACCCAATGATCGTTTTGGCACTTCAGAAAAAGTGAGAAGTCAGAAGATTTGAGAGAAATAATGAATTGAAAAATACACCATGAAGAATTCTATATATTGTAAATATATATAAAGATGGAGAAGCAATATCGTGAATATAAAGATGGAGAAATAACAGTACCAGGAACAAATTTGAAAATGTTCTAGCAAACTTAACTTGTATAAGAACTACCGCAGACATGGTGTTTGTACATTGCCGTGTGTGTGCAATTTTTTTTTTTTTTTGGCTTCATTTTTTACCTAAAAATCATAATAATTTTATGCTCTTATACGTTGTACATGGAGAAGATATTTATAAAATATCAACTGTAATTGACGGCTGAAGAAATATTTACCAATTATAGTCAACAAAGATAGCTAGATATGGAGGGAATGACTGTAGCAAAACAGATGGGAAGAGGTTCAAGTGTAAAAAGTAGCGTGACAAAAATGAATAGTGAATCTATTGTTCACTCTTTTAAGGTAGAGGTGATAAATAAATAATTGGGCAAGTTTTACTTTTTTTACAAGTCTATAAAACAAGTAAAAATATCAAATTCAAGTTTAGATGAAATTTTACATACTTAGATCTTAAACGAAATAGTTAAATTTAGGAGCTTATATCACTTAAAATCTTCTCAACATTATTCGTGATATTACAAGTTAGCATATAACTTAAAATTTGTAATATATTAATTTTAAATAGTCAATTTTCATCAACTTGTCTATGAAAAAGTAACTTTATATGTACTTTATCCACTTGACCTCTAAAAAAGTAATTTTATATGTACTTTTGGTAGAATAAAATGAATAACAAAGGAAAGTAACTAATAAAAGAGAAAAAGAAGGGAATAATAATAATATATTTAACTTTTCGATATTCTAACTTCCAAGTTTTATTTGCAAATCAAATTTAGCTTCTAACTCTTTAATATTCATTTTCAACTACATATTCTTTAAATAAAATATTTTATATGTGGACACTTTTTTTCTAAAAAAAAAATCACTTACATAAACTATTTGAAAAAATTCCATGACAAATAGACCCTTAATATTACTTTCTGGTAGACAGGATTGAGACCTCGATCCACATGCTTAGTCATATCTAAATGAGTGTTTGGTGAATATTAAAATTAAATTTTTAATACATTATGATAAAAATTGTTGAAAATTGTGGTTAACATTAATTGTTTGACTTTAACTTAAATTAAAATCTGATTTTAATCCGAAACAAATAGAGTCTAAAGACTATTATCAAAATAATTTACTTCAAATGGGTGATTATCCTAATAGATTAATCTGAATTGAAATATGCACTTGACAGTGAAATTGCCCAATAAAACAAATCACACAAAGATGTGTGCAGATGCACCTAATCTTTCTTTTTGTTCAATTATATCTTAATTATTGTAGCGCAGAAGATTGAAAACTGTGAACATTATTAAAGAAAACAAGCTAAAATCTTGTTCATAGTACTTTTTCACTACTCTATTCGTAACACAAATGTGCACTAAAAGTTTAGCGTCCAGTGCGATCCGTCCAATGATGCTAGCCCTGAAGATATTCCATCAGAATTCAGAATGTCCCTCGAATGTTCAGCAAGAGATTCCCCTTCACTACTTGGAAAATCCTTTGAATGCAACGGTATAGACACCCCTTCCCTACTGTGAATATCATTCGGATGCAATGGGAGCGATACCACTTCATTATTCGAGAAATCTCTCAAATGCAATCCCAGGGATACAACATCGTTACTCGGGAAATCTAGTGACTGCAATGTATTATGTTCTTCACCATTATTCAGCCGATCATTTGACATTATGGTTGCAGATGTTCCATTACCAGAAAAGTCTTTCCATTGCTGAGTTACTGTTTTCATCTTGGTGTAAAATTGAACTCCAACTTTACCTGCAACTCGTGGGAATACCATTTACAAATTAGGAACAGAGCACTCTTACAGATTGACAGTTGCTCAAGTGTTATACCGTAGAAATTGGTATCTCCGGTAAATGATGCCTTGGACCCGAAAAATGAGAACAACGGTAACGGTGTTGGAACAGCCAGATTGATGCCAATCTGAGTCCATTCAAAGTTCATATCAGAGCTCAAAGTTAAAATAAGTTGTTCAAACTGCTTAAAGAAGATAGTTAACATGGTGAAAAATGCACTTACTTGCCCAGACTCAACCTCATTCTGAAATTTTCTTGCAGCAGCACAGGAGGATGTAAATATGGAAGCTCCATTTCCATGTCTACTCCAAGAAAATAGAACAAATTAAATCAGACGAAAACTGATGTACGAAAGATACAAAAACTCGTGGATATCCAAGCAGAAGCCATACTTGTTTCTGTTTACAATGCTTATTGCCTCTTCTAAAGTTGCAGCCTGAGCACGAGAAGTCAATAAGTAAACAATTATGTGACTGAACATAAAGATATAAGCAGCAACAAACTAGACATGCTATATGTGTAAAATAATAGATCGACCTGCATACAAAGAAGAACTGGACCCAAAATTTCCCCCTGCAGACACCAAGATTAAAATTTATCAAGGTTTGCATTTCCTCTTGCCAATGCTCATAAACTATACACAAGGTTCTCAGGACAAGAGACCAGATACCATGTAACCCTCCATGTCTTCCGTAACATCAGTCAAGATTGTGGGTCCGACAAAGTTTCCCAGCTCATATTTAGGGACCTATTTTATTCAACAATAAACAGTAAGATAAATAAATGGACTCATACTTTTCATTCATTAATAGTAAAACACCAGTGGGGGAAATAACTACCAATAAAGGCACAACAAGAAAAATACAAATAAACATTTATTTGTCTCTCTTAAGTTTCAGTCTGGCATCTCTTTAATCTGTACCTCAATGTGTGCCAAATTATTGCTCCTTTTACAGCCTTCAATTTATTTATAATAATAGTTTCGATATTAGTTTCTCTAAATTTTTTTCTTTTTATGTTTCTTTTGAGTGTGTACTTGGATAGGCCAGCTGATAAACACACATCAGGTATCATATGCGTATTCTGCATCTGAAAAAGTAGAAATGTAGAGCAGGAAGATATACCACAATTTTTCTCCCATCGAGGACTAATTGAGCACCATTGTCAACAAATGTTTGCACCACCCTGGATATCCGTTCCTTAACCTAGGACATATGCCAGAGATAGCACATTACATATACTAGGCAATAAGCAAAATGAGGAGAACCGATAGCCAATAGACAATATAGCTATGCTTGTATTACCAAAAGCAACAATTGCAAAACATTTCATAATGCCATAGCATCCTCACTATCCAAATTTATTTGAAATTGATAAAGCAACAATATCTATGACCGCACCTGCTTACTAATCACTGGACCAATGTCAACACCTGGTTCAGTTCCAGCATCTACTCTGAGTGCCTTGGCACGGTCCACCAACTTATCTTCCCTGGGGTGGATATTAGAATAATGTCATACTAATAAATCGAATTTCCACTCCCAAGCTCATTATAAAAAGCACTGTTAAGTGTTAATCGAATACAGTTGGTCAACTAACATTAAGAGAAATCAAAAGAATCAAATAAGACCAGAATAGACCCCAAGTGATAAGTGCTGCTAAAGAATATAAAGACGTATACGTATCATGATGATCTAGGCAAAGTTCTACATTTCTTATTGTGTAAAAATAAGGCTACTGAAATTTACACACTTCAGCTAGACCACTGAAAATTGTGTTAAGCAGGAGATAAAGCAGATTAAAGATAAGGTGAAAATGAGGTTATGAGAAGGTCATGTAGTGTAACTGGTAGCTCTAATCTCTTTTCAAGTTTTCATTCTGTTATAAATAGACCCATTGCCAGCTACTTCTTGTCCTTATGATCCATTCCCCTCTTGCAAATAATTTAATTCCAGCAATTTCTAGTTAGAACCTTAAGATGAAAGCATTGCATCACCTTCTGATCCAGGCCAAAAGCTTTTTCCTTGCCTTTTCAGGCTTCACAAAATATTTACTGGGTATTTAGGAGTTATGTCTTGTAGACTAGATTCCACTAAAATGCTTATGATTTAAGATTTGCATATTTATTCATGACTGGAGACATTCTACATCTTCTAAGATGATGTAGGAGATGTTTTGAATTGTTCAGCCATCATCAGCAATTAAGCATACAAAAATATTTTCTCAACCCAAACTACCTTGGGGATAAGCAGGATTGCTCAGGTTTTTCTCCCTGATGAACAAATTTCAACAGAACCAAACAAAATAATCATGCAAAACTAAAGAGAATAAGTATAATACCAAGATTTTGAGCCTCCAACAAAGATTAGTGCTGTACACATTTGTACTGAAGAACCAAAACCAGCAGTAACCAGAGAACTCAAAGTCGCCTCCATGTTCGCATCTGGCATCACTACTGCATGACTCTTGGCACCAACATCGATCTGAAGAGAATAGCCAATTAACTAAGGCATAATAACAACCCAAACAATCTTGATATATCCAGAAAAAAAGACCAACACTAACTATTCTCTAGCAACTAGAGCACACGCAGCTACCAAACTGGAAAACTGCTCTACCTGAACACACTTACTGTTGACAGATGCTCTAGCATGAATATACATTCCTGGCTGGAAACAGACAAAGTAACTATGTAAGGATATAACTAACACGTAAATAAATGGTATAATCATAACAAAATAATGCATATAAGGCAAGATAAGTGAGGCCATAAAACTTGTGCATTATTTAAAAAGATGTGTCTACTTATACACCATAACCTAATACATAGGATGAAGCATAATGTTTTGGCATGCCATTAGAGTGTGGATTATTAAATCAAGATCACTCACAGAGTAAGGATGGAGGGGAAAAGTAATGATCAATGGAGTGAGTGAGGCACTAGCCAAAAGTATGCAATGGTTGGCGTTGCAAAGTTACCAAGTGCTCACTTCACACAGTTGGGGACACCTCTAGAAGAGGTGTAAGCCACCTCTTATACACCACATCATGTATCCATACAAAGCCACATAAATGATGTAGGCCAAGAGGTAAGTGCACATGTGACAATGAGCTGCAGGTATGCTAACAAGCCCTTAGTCATATTATATATGATAGGCTACCCGCTGAAGGGGATAAGGTTCCAAAATTTGTATCTTTTTATATTTGTGTAGGGGTCAGAAGAAAAGATGTCAGGGCTTTGGTACAGGTAGATTATAAAAGACACTTCCTGCATAAAATAGTGAAGATATTATTATGTGACTTGTAAGAATGGTTGGATCATCCCAACAGTAACCATTTAAGCACTCTGAGGCAGAATATCAAGTGATGCCAAGGAGTATGAAATCCATTTTGCACGTATGAGGTAAGTTTTTTTAACCACCATCCTCTTACTGTCTTTATCCATGTACATGGAAAGGAACACTATAGACTTAAATTCCTTTATCCACAATCTACTATGCAAATCACATTCTGAAGCAGCATTCCTAAAAGAACATTCCAACTCCTTTTATACTGGATTCACTTCTATATGACTGTCATAATGTCATTCCAATGATATCCAGCAAATATTGTTGCTGTCCATAAACTTACTGCATCTGAACCAACATGTGACACAGCTTTAATATCTTCATCATCGCAGATAGCATTAACAATGTCCTGCACAGATGTCAAAAACAAAAAATAATCAGTTAAGTGCATAAAACAATAAAAATAAGTTGATGTCATGTGGTTCAACACACAGTCTAAAGGAGTAGAAGTAGGAAAAAAAGGCAACTGCACCTTCTGGCAATACCAAACACCAATATGTCAAAAATCCAAATATTAAATTCAATGGCATACAGATAATGGTACCAGAAATGATTACATCCCTTGGACTCATTTCAATACAAGGATATCAAGTAGTACAGATTTTAACTAATGACAAACTTAAAGCTTACATTGGTACCATGTACAATATTTAAGACACCATTAGGTAGACCAGCTTCCATTGCCAACTCAGCAAGATGCACACATGCCCCTGAGAGCACAAATGAATGAAGAATGAAGGAAAGAGTAGAAGTTATATGAGTATCACAAGCAAAGATTTGCCATGCTTCTTAAGAAAATAATGATAGTTTTACACCAAAATTAGTATATATGGCAAATTTCAAGCACAAGGGACTGATTGACAAACAAATACATTTATAAACTGAGAGAACATTTCGCAGTACAACTCTATAAAGAAAATAATCAAAATGATTAACATATCTTAAACTAAAGATGTATCGATTTTTTCAAACTCATTGCATCCTTTAGTTATTACCTGGAGCTTTCTCTGATGGTTTTAAAATAAAGGTATTGCCACATGTGATCGCAATTGGAAACATCTGCAATAAAATTGTAACACTTAAGGAAAAAACACAAGAGAAACAAGAAGAGAATGCATGCGATCATTGGACAAAATGTAAAAGCAAAAAGAATCAATAAAAAAAATTCAACTCCTAAAGAATAACATAGCAATTATTAGAAGTGAGATTTGTAACTTAATGAGAACTGAAAATTAAACCAAATGATCCTAGGTGAGATCTTAATTTAAGATACATGCCTTCCCAGATGTTCTCAGTTCCCGTATCTTTTTCACTCCATTTTTCTCAAACTAAGGCACTGTCCAGTTTAGGATTTTAGAAGATGTCTAGTAACCAACAAGAGCTCCACTTTTCTCACCCCATCAGGATTTTGTACTCCATAATTATCCATCCCAATTCACATCCAAACATAGTGGCACTAACTCTACTTGATTAAGCGGTTATCTTAGGATGCATCATTTTCATCTCCTGCAAACTATATTCCATTCTAGCAAGGGCATTTAGACTATTTACAAGCTCACTAGTATTCAATAATAAAAGTGAACATACTGAATAAACAACTAACGGCATATGGAAGAGATGACCGGAGAGAAATAACAGCTTACCAACAATGGGATCATGGTGGGAAAACTGAAAGAACATATTCCAGCACAAACACCAAGAGGCTCCCGAATGCTATAACTATCAATTCCATTTGATATATTTGAAACAAAGTCCCCCATCTGCAACATTGCCATTCCACAAGCATTTTCCACCAGTTCTGTGAAACAAAATGTTAACTATTGGAAATGAAGATCTGGCAACACTTGAGAATGTTGATTTTCGTTAGGCAGGGAGAAGATTTCGAACCAGTTCTATTTTTATTTATTGGTAACTGTCATCCAGACTATTCACTTTTCTAAACATTATGGACTATGGACAAATAGGTAATTAGAGAAAGCCCTTTCGCTAATAATGAACTTCACCAATCTTGCCAGCTTTAGCCTCTGTTTGGTTTGGCTAAAATCAGATTTTCAGTAGATTTCGATTAAAGTTAATGAAACGTGGGTGGTTGAAAAGTTGATAAAATTCGTGGGTTTCATAAAATGTGGGGTTGAAAATTAGTTTTAAAAATTTGGGCTACACAGGGGCTTGATAAGATTCAGAAACACTTTCAATTATCTCTCTAGAATCTATTTCAATCAAATTCCAACTAAATATGTTTGATCAAGGCATTCCATTTTCAACTCTAGATCCAATTAAATTTAATTGATGGAGAATTACACAAGAAGAAGATAAAGGAGCTCACCAATCCCACGAGACACGTCATTAAATGCATCCTTTAATGTCTTACCCTGCTCCGTCGTAATAATGCTGGCAAGCTTATCCTGGAACAGAATTATAGTGTCCTATTAATCAATCTTCGAAAATTGATGAAAAAATCAATGAGTAGAACTACACTTACAATATCTCTCCGAATAAGCTCATGAAGTTTGAACATGATGCGTTGACGGGTTGCAACTGGTGTATTCCGCCATGATGAAAAAGCTCTTTTTGCTGAAAATACTGCAGCCTTAAATTCCTCAACAGTTGATAAAGGAACTTGAGCGACTACTTGCTGTGTAGCCTATAATTCATTGGGAAACTATACGTGTTAAAAGCTGATATAAAGAAAACAGACAAAGTTCGTAAAATGTTATGAACTTACAGGGTTTAACACATCAATAGACGTTGATGATTGCGAGTTAACAAATCTACCACCAATGAGATTGGGGACCCTCTGCAAGATATATCATTAATAATTCAGATTGGATACCATGTCAGCATGTGAAGTTGGTGATTACTTAAGCATTTATAGGAAGGGTTGCGTATCTACACAAGGGCAAGCTCCTGCAACAATATCCATTTTTGGGAGGAAGGTAAATCTATTTGGTGGAAACAGAATAGCAGATATAAAGTAAAAGGTGGAGAATCGTGCGAACTGGAGGTCCTAAAAAGGAGGGTTTGATTAGGGCATTCTTTTCGAAGAGATGCAGCAATTCCCCAAAACTTTCAAACATATGTGAAGCAAATTTTTTTTTCCCATGGTTAATACAGCCCAAGAATTTCGTTTCCAGCATAAATGTGTGGTTTTAAAACTTTGAGAACCCATTCTTATGGCCAGCGTCAGAAACCCAACATCCCCTATTGCTTACTACAACTAATAATTAAAAATATCTGCTGCCTCAACACTCCCGACCTTCCAAAATGAAAGCATACTACAGAAAAACTACCGAGTTGGAGTGTGTAAAATTACTGGGGGATAGCGCTTCTTCCATGATGGCTCAGTTGATGTTGAAGGCTCGGAGTTTCCTTCTGCAGCTGTAAGAGGTCTCAATGTCTTCAATCTCCTCACTACATCACCGGCATAAAATAGTTTCGTCATGAGGAAGTGACAAGTATGAGAGATTGTCTTGTTTCACTACTTACGTAGCATCTCAACATCTTCAGAATATACATATAAATAAATAAATCTGGTGTCTCCACTAGGACACATGATTTAAAATTCTTGCCATGCACCCATTGTCCCCCAGCTCTAAAGAAAAAAGAGGAAAAAAAAAAAGCAAAGACGAACAGATGAGAAAATGACAAATGGGTGTGCAAAACAGAATGGAGGGAGGGCAACAGAAAGGGAGAGAGGTAGAACCCAAAACATGAAGAATGTAACATGCATAACTGCATGATATTAATCGTGAAAAAAACATCATTTACTTGTTGGAGGAAATCCAAGAGTTTAACCCCATAAGTAGTGATGTGTTGGAAAAGCAATGAAACACATTTATGATTTATGCTTGGTTTTAATTTGCAAATTTGTTTGAGAGATCTGGCTCAGATTGTTTTTGCCATTTTGGAAGATTACTAATTTTCAAGCTTTTAGATAGATTTTTCTCTACTAGCTTTTATGAATCTGAAAACAGCAAGGCCGGTAAAGTTTTACAAATATGTATGATCGCTATCATGAGTCAATTTGATTCAAGAGAGTGCTAAAATCTATTAAAACAAACACCTTAATAGGCATTGCTTGTGAGATAGACTCTTCTATCATCCTTGTAGGACGATATAGCTGGTGTACCCCCTTCTGATGTGCGGGTCCTTTCATGTCTTCTAATGTGCTTAGGGGCACCATGCTGAGCCAACCTAATCTCTTCTTATTGTGAAGAAAATCCTTCTTTCCTTGAGAAAATGAGGTTTACACTTAAATTAATCGAAGGTCATGGATTACTATAAAAGTGCAAGAGGCTGACACAAGGTGGTGAAAAGATTATAATTTCTCTCAGATAAATGTAAATATCTTGATATTTTATGAGTTAATAGATAGTAACTACTCCAACCATGAAAAGGATAAAGCAGATAATCAAATCGCATAAATGTTAAAAAATCCAATTTTACAAAGTATTATAAAGGAGACTGAACCTGTAGTGTTCCCCTGCCGGAGCTTGGCTTTAATGTTATAAACATGCTTTGGTGTTGATAAGAGTTCAGGATTGCTTTGTCTTAGTCTTTTTAGTATTTGGCGTGGTTTTAGACCCGCTTCTGTCATCTCTTTGATTAACCCTACTTCTTTCTCATTAAAGCGACGAGCAGAGGGATGCTCGGAGATGTCCTTCATTGGTTCATGGTTATGTGAACCATTCTTAACAGTAAGTACCCACAAACCATCCTCCCTCTTACCCACAAGTTCAAAGGGACAATTTGTAAGTCGAGAGCCAGATTTTCTTTTGCGTGCATGTTCGCCAGAGGCCTCATCAATGGATTTACGCCTATCTCGATAAACACCTCCTCTATCACAACCAAGGACTACAACTTTGTCCTTCTTCGATTGTTTGATGGTAACAACATATCCCTGGGATATGGCAAACTCCCCAACATGTTGAATAAGTTCCTCACGGTCAATGAAACTCCCAGGTGGAGGAGGAAGCATCTGCAATGCGTCACTCAACTCCATGTAACTGGTCCCAGCCAATTATGGGGAGGACAGACCTACATAAAAGGTGAAATTAACACTCTCTTTTGAACACGATCAATAAGACCTTCATACTCTGTCTTTACATTTGTTATCTGCAATGCCTGAAATTATCGATACAGGCTTTAACTTAGTTCACTTTCATCAAAACCTCAAATCATTATACGCTCCGCATTTGAACTATTCCAGTTGAGCATTTTCAATAAAATTTGAACAAAATGATAATAATCTCGCGGCTTAGAAATTAGAAAAACAACTATTGACTCCACAATTGATATTAGTTCATTAACGTATAGGTAAGTTATATTAACAATTAGACGAATTTCTCGAGGATTGATTTTTCCAGTTATTGGGGAATTAGAAGATACGGAGAAGGAGAAGAGGGTGTACCAAAGACGGAGATGTGACGACGTTAGGTTTTCGTTTGTTCTTTCAGCGTTCCTCTTTTCCAGTCCGGCAGTGAAAATGGTGCCGTTTGCTTTCTCTGTAAAAGAGTGTGGAAACAATGATTTGAGTATTGGAGATAGCGATATCCCATTTCCACGGGCTTCTTAGCCCTAATTCGCGGCCCCGATTAATTCAAAAAAGTTGCCTAACTAAATAACCTATGATCAGTTATTGCAATTAAAATTAATCTTTTTAGTTTTTCAACTACAATTTTTTTTTTTTTTTTAAATTTTGCCCATGTTTCGGTTTGCTAAAATTAAATTTTAAGTAAATTTTGATTAAAATTGATAAAATATATTGTTAAAAACTTGATAAAAATTGAGAATGTCATGAAAAATATTATTATATATTGTTGACTTTAATTTAAATTTTTATCTATTTTTTAAGTAAATCAAATAGAGGCTACGTACTTAGCTTCTGTTTGGTTAGGGATAGAAACAAGGTAGATATGAGACGGATATGTCATTTCCACTCCATTCGTTGAGTATTTTTGTCATCTTATCCTATCCACATACCCGATTGAAGCGGGATGTGACGTGCTTAGGGAGGGTTCCCAACCCCATTTATCGTGGTTTAATTTTTTGCTTTTATTTTTTATGTCTTTAGTTAGTAAATATTATCATTTTTTTTTTCAATTTGTTAAAAACAACTTATGTTTTCTTTGAAAATATGTTAAATCTTTTATTTTTGTTTAATAAAAAATTTAAATTTGAAATTAACTTTAAACGAGATAGATAGCTGGACGGGAACTACGTTTCTTGTACCCTCCACATACCCACTTCGGGGGCAATGACCCCGCCCATCCCCTTCCTATTTACTCGGTTAAGTGAGTAATCCACGTCCTATTCGGCGGGATACAAGGGTATTGGATTGAACGTATTTTTTTTGCCATCTCTATATTTGATTTGGTTAAAATTCAATTAAAAATTTAAGTCAAAGTCAACAATTAATTTTAAATACACATTTATGTGACATACAATTTTTTTAACTACACATTTCATCAACTTTTATAAAAGTTTGATTTTAATTTCTACCAAACATGGGTTTAATCACAAGATATGCTTTGATAATTCATTTTTATAGTTGCATTTGATTTATATTAAGTGAATTTGGATCATTTTTTCTCAAATAAGAGAACATGTTTTGATTAAGGTTAAAAATGAGTAAAAAATATTTTTAAATAACTTTTTCATTGTCAGCCCTTTTTTTTGTATGACTTATGACGTAGAGCATCTCCCAGAGGTTCTTTAATCGAATCTCTCTATTTTACAGAATCAACCTTTAAATTATGTTCAAAGAGATTTTTAAATTAACATTTTAAAATAGATATCGACTTTGACATCTTTATAATTAAATGCTATCAAGGTAATTCAATTTCTAATAGAGAGAAACAATATAATAATTTGAAGGAAAACTAGTGAAAATAAAATATAGGAAAAAACAATAAATATTGTTTGGAAGTAGGAAAATTAAGTATTAAAGATGATGATTTTTTGGAGTGCTTAAAAATTTTTATTCTCTAATTTACACATGCTCTCTAAGTCGCTAAATATACTCTTTAAAAATAAGCAGTCTTTTGAAAATGTTCTAAGTGAAATAAACTAACTTTAATTATGGTACAAAATGAAATGTTAAAGCAATGAAAAGATAATCATTAGAGCAAAATGGCTGTACAAAAGTGAGGCCGATTGAATGTTAAAATTTCATAAATATACGGTGTCGTAGTCAAATAATAAATTAATGAATAAAATATCGTTTCCTCTAGGATCAACTTCTTAATCCATTTCTAATTAATACTACCTCTAATCGAATACAAATTGTAATTGTTGCTTCTTATAAATTAATAATTATCTAAAAATAACTAAACGATAAATTAGAAGTATTTGTAAAGCCGATTCAAAATAAATACTAAGACTTCGAGTGACCCTTTATTAATCCATTTAACACAACTTAAAAACAATGAAAACTTATGTTAAATCTTGACGACCAATGTTCCTATTTTGTTCAATAATCTCTATCAAATAAAATTAAACTTATCCTCATATGTAGCCTTTTTATATCTTTAAGAAAGAAACGAACATTAAAGAATGCATAAAACACAAGAACATCCAAATTAAATCATACAAGGTATAAAAGTATATCTATATCCCATATAGAACCCTACACCAATTATTATAATATGTGAGATCCCTTATTATCTCTCAAATAAATTAAAGACCACACAACAATTTAATTAGTAGCTAATTAATTGAAAACATTAAAAACTATAACAATCATCTGAAATAAACAAACATCAAACGTCAAATTTCGTAATTGATATTAAAACCTCATAATAAAGGCTTCATTTATGATTTGTGACTAAAAGTTTAAACAATCATTATAAAATTATAAAAATTCATGTTTGATTTATGTGACATCACCTTAATTCTAGATATATATAAAAAAAGAGGAAAAATCACGAAGTCTTAAATCTCTTCAAGCTTCTCGAACAATCTCTTGTTGCACCTTCTTATTCTTTGCTCAAAAATCAAGAATAATCTTCACTTTGCATATTGGAATGATGAAATCTTATTTCTTGCCTCTTGTTCCCTCTAATGTCGTGGTCTGAAATTGTGCTGGTAAAGTAGGTTAAAATGTGGTAGAATTACTTTCGATGAGGAGTTTCAGTCAAAAAAGGAAATAGAAAATTTGTTGTCACGAAGAACTATGCGATTGCCAGGGGTGTAGGAAGGGGGGGCATGGCTAGGCTCCCAGGGTCATTTACATTTTAGTGGAATTTTTTCTATGTATCAGTCTAATAAATTTTTTTTGTCCCTTCTGGTTTCGCCCCTGACGATCACATGGTATATTCCTCTGTGATCACACAGTTGCGCCAATTTGTTCACTTCTTCATGTTCATTGCTTCAATTGATAAAGGGATGCGATCGCACAAGGTAATTTCCTACAATTGCTCATATGTAATTTCCACTTCAGTCCATCTAAGTCTCTAATATCTTCTTCTTTGCATCTTGGATCCTATTTGGTACTTCTTTTAGTCCTTTATCATTCAATTTTATCCAATTTGATATATGTAATCTTCAACTGTCCACTCTTGATTCAAATGAACTTTTGAAGATGTGCACTTCAGTCCTCAAATTTTCAATTATTTCTTTTTTGCCTCTGTTTGGCCGATTTTCACATTTTTCATCAATAGTCGCCCAAACTTGAGTTTATCTTAAAACAATCAATATTTAACTAATTTAACTAATAATTTCATCGAATTGACTCCTAAATATAAACTTTTGGCGGTTCAAATAAGTGTATAAATCATACTGATCACTGACGGCGAAGAAACTCTAGACGATAAACTTTGAAGATTTTGTAATATCCCTATATATTGAAGATAATGGTTGATTCTGCTGCTTTCTAAAGTGGCGGTGGCATATGGCGATGAAGCATATTTCGTTTTGGAATGCAATGTATAGGCATTCTTAACGAGCAATGCTTGCCTAATTGAAGGACGAATAACCAATCCACACATTTGACAAATAACCGTCATTTTTATATAGTCTAAAATTTCAATCACTTTTTCGGTGTCTTCTGGCAAAACAGTTTCTAACAATTTGCAGTTGAAAAAATAAACCTGTTCTTATCAATATCATAATCCGTCTTACGTTTAATTTTTTTCAAGCTTATGACATCCACGCTTCAAACAATTATCATCTACAATTTGCAAATTTTTAAAATCAAACAAAACTCAAAAGTATTTTCATATTTATAAAATTGTTCAAACCTTAACCTATGCAAAGAAAGAGTTTAATTAGCTATAAATAATAAATAATAAACTCTGAAAGATTTTTCAGCCTAATGTTTTATTCATCATTAACATTTTGATCAAAGTACTTCTTTCTATAGATACGTGAAATGCATATCAACTTCCACTTGAGCAACAATTTCTTTAGGAGTAATTTTGTGAGATTCAAATTCAATTTATCTTTCAAAAAATAAAATAAGTGTTTTCAAGTTATTAATAACAGCACCAATAGACATATCCTCATTTTGTAATAATTTTCCTACTCTATTAATAGTAAACAATTTATTGTACCAAATAATCATACTAAACAAGAACTAAAAATTCATAACTATCAAAAGATAAATTTTTAACATCTCTAAATATCTTAGCGTTATCATATTTTTCCACTATGTATTTTAAAGCGATTTTTATTTACAACGATTGAAATCTTATTACTATAACACTTTCAACTTAACATTCTAAATGTATTTGTGATAGTGAATTAAGTCTTAGATCTTTCACATTATCCTCAAAAAATTTCCATTTCTTTGTAGAAGATAAAAACCATATATGCATTGTACAATTTCAAAAAAATATTTAGCTTTTATATAAAAATTTGTCATATCACAAAGTGTAAGAATGTAAAACTTTTTTTTTTCTGAGAAATTTTCTTAATTATTAATAATTATAATAGACAATATAATATTTTTTGGGGCTCTCATCAAAGCGAGGCTTTAGACGATCCCCTATCAGGCCTACCGTCAGAGCCACCACTGGGTCTTAATGATTCGAGTATATATCATAGCTACAAACAGATTACTAGTCGAGTTCAATGGCTCATAATCAATCGTAAGTCCCATGCTCTCGCCTTTCGTTACATTATCTCGAATATGAGAACCAGCAGGTGCAAGGAAAAACACGATTCCATCTCCATACGCATGTCTGTTAAGTGAATTGATGACAAACAAGAAATTTGTAATAAAATCTATAAGATTTTTCGAGGCCTTGTACCAAAGCTGCATCGGCTTGGCATAAGTTACCCTGTTTATGCTCACAATTGTACTCGCGTCTAGTTGATTTTTAGTCAGTTAGATGACATTGCTTGCTACATAAGTAGATTTTTTTATAAGTTATGTTAGGATCATTGGCAATGAAACTACTAAGTTGAAGGATAATGAAGCCACAAAAGGGATTATTTGATAC
>CAIGRN010091397.1:0-12897 GCA_903798345.1 Fraxinus anomala | reverse complement strand
ATAATTAATTAAAAATATATTTTGTTGATAAATATATTAATGTCATAATTCTATACAATTATCGAATTAATTGATTATAAATTATTTCCCGATCACAACTCAAATATTGTATAAATCAAAGTTTATTCATTGGTTACAAATAATAAATTTTATATATTACAATTTATTTATCGATCACAAATTTTATAATCACAACTCAAATTTTTAAGTATTGATCACAATTAATCGACTACATGTTCTTTTTTTTTTGTCACAAGATATCTAATTTATTATTCACAATCTCAAATAATTGATCATAACCACTCTTAATCCCACCACCTACCCCAATCCACCATGGCACCAACCGAAAGCAGCTCCACCTCACCATCATAACTAGCACCATCATCGCTACGACTTCCAACAACTACCATTTTAAAATTCAAAATCACAACCACAATCACAACCACCAACAAAACCATCAATACCAACAAGATCTAACAAAAATGTCGCCATCGTCGCCCAAAAAACCAACAAATCGGATCCACAAACACCATCACCAGAACGTCGTTGGTTATGTACGATCACGCTCTAATTAGATCCATAACCAAAATGTCGCCGCAGATCTAGAACCTTCATCAAGTATGAAAGCCAGCAAATTAGATCAAGAACCAGAACGTCGCCACATCCCAGCTCATCATCGGAAACCAAAAAAATCCCGCTCAACGTTGCTCTCAAATCGGGAACTAGAACGCCTCGCATCACAAGTTGCAACAACCAGTCATCGTGCTTGCTTCCAATGCATGCTTCGCCACGCCGATGAAAGGGATAAAGAGAGTATAAGATAAAAAAAGATTAGAGGTTTAAAGAGAAAAAAAGGAAGATAGATGATTAGGGTTTGAGATTGAAATTTTGTAGGGTGGATTAATTAATTTTTTATGAATTGAGATCTTGAAAACATTGGATCCATGTAATTTCCGCTTAGTTTAATTGGTAACTTACAAAAATGCACTTAATTTTGGGGTGATTTTGCAAAATCATTATAAACATGAATTAAATATAAATACTAATATTTTACCCCCAAATTAGTAAGAAATATGGTGTAGACTCCAAATCCAGCAAAAGTCCAAAGCCTAAAGGGCGTGTATTTAATTGAGACTTTTAAAAATTGGGATTTAAAAAGTTTAGGGGTATTCAATATAAACTTCTTAAGACTTTCGAAAAATAATGATATATTCAATAGAAACTTCTAAAAAGTTTTAAAAGTCATGATGTATTCTATTGACCCAAAAAAGTACCAATGATGTGGCCAACATATTACAAGGTATCTCACGTCTACGCAAACAGAATTGATGGGTGGAGTTGGCCGCACGCACTTCGATGGTCGAGTCAACTGGTATAGTAGTTTCAGAGTGTGTGAGAGCTTTGAACGTGAACCTCCAGTGTGAACAATGGGAGTCAACTTTGGGGTAAAGAAAGTGAAATGTATGAGTGGCAAGAATATAATTTTGAGAGTCTAAACTTGTATTACCCTCGAAAGGCACTAAGTGAGAGCTTTTATACTTTGGGAAAATGCATGGAGTCCATTGGATGTTAGTGCACGTGGCCTCATCCAAACGACTTCCATTTCTTGTCATATACATCAATCAGTCCTGACCTTTAAATGCTATGACCACTTTTGTGTCCATAAAGCCTAGCTTGTACTTTATATTTAACCAAATAGGATGGCGGTGGTGGCGAGTTATCTTGTCAACTCACATAGTGTGAGATCCATTCTAGATCTCGTTACTGTCTCGTCCTGGGCCGGCTCTTGCCATGGAGTCTGCATATAACAGGGTCGATCCATGTGTTCTAGGTGGGGAAGATGAGTCGTTCGCACCTGAATCGATCCGCCTGCATGTAGCTGGACTACCATATGCCAGTGTATGAGGCATGGGCTGTTGAACTATTTACCACATAGGCTAATAAGGCCCCTTCATGGGTCCTAGTTTTTCAAAGCATAACAACAGTCCCTGAAGTCCAAGTATGATTATTCCTATTATGTGTGAACTTTCGAGTTGGCAAAAAAACTTTGAACGGGTGTTGAGCCTCTTTGATAGCTGAGGCTTGAGCAAAGTTGAGTGATTAAAGGCAAGGCCCTTTGGGACAGGTGTCAAGTCTCTTCGATAATTGGAGCATGTGATAAGGCTGAATGATTCGAGTCGAGGCCCTTTGGAGCAGGTGTCGAGCCTTTTCGAGAATTGGAGCCTGTGATAAGGCTGAATGATTCGAGGGGAAGCCTTTGGAGTAGATATCGAGCCTCTTTGATAATAGTAGCCAGTGATAAGTCTGAATGATACAAGTCGAGGCCCTTGGAGTAGATATTGAGCCTCTTTGATAATTGGAGCCCGTGATAAGGCTGAATGATTCGAGTTAAGGCCCTTAGATTAGATGTCGAGCCTCTTTAATGAAACTGAAGCATTCCAGGTGGGGTGCTCTAATGATTTGAAAGACATGCTGATTCCTAATAAAAACATTATGGAAGGGTTTCCAAGATTTGTATTGCTTGCACGTTAATGAGCAATGATGATGGTGTACTTTATAGATAACGAGGCTCACGTGAATCCAAGGCACGTGTAATTCACGGTTTCATTTGGGCCCTTGATTTGAATATTGGATTAGCGCCTTTTTGATTTCAGCGTAGTAGATGAGACTGCAAATGTACGGCTCAAATTTGAATGTGAGAAGATCCAACGGTAGGGGTTCTTTCATTTTGCATATATAAAAGGCCCAAAAACCTACTTTTTTCCTTTTTCTTCAACTTTTCGAAAATCAAAAGTTAAAAAAGTTTTGAAAACCCTTGAAATTTGTCAGAACCTCCACTGTTCCTTATCCAGCAAGCAACTCCATTTTTCCTACTTTCCAGCATCCAAGACTTGTGTAAGTACCCAAGTATTTTCAGACTTTCCAATTTGTTTGCTTAAAAATGGCCTCCACTTCAAAGAAGGTGCCTGGGGAATCTTCCAAGTAGACATGGCGTTGATTTGTACCAAGGTGGGTGTGCCCCCTATAATCTCCACTAAAAGGATTATGGAGGCCACGGTGGGCCCTCATAGTGCATGGATGATGTCAGAGAGCCCCATAGATTTTAGTATTAGGTAGGGGGCTTCTTTGTGGCCGACAAATATTAAGGAAGATAAGTTGGAGACCTTTAAGGAGAGGTTCAGGATCCCCAATAATATAGAAATTTCGGTGCGATGTCTAATGAGAGAGCTTGTTTCCCTAGGGAAGGGTGCGTAATAGTTAGCGAGGCCATACTAGGTGGGGGGATGAAGCTACCTTTACACCCATTCTTTAGGTACATTCTTAGGTACTATAACTTGGTCCCAATCTAGCTAGTACCCAACACAAGGAGCCAATTGATAGGGGTCTTCCTTCTTTGGAATGAGGTCACTCTTGGCGAGGATATGCCTTCCCACGTTTTCCAAACCTTGTTCCAACCACGAGTCTCAAGTGGGGGGGTGATTACAAGGGGGTAGTACTGTATAAACCCCTGGGGCCCACACTCTTCCTTCATCTAGGGGACTCTAAATTCCATCAAGAACTGGAAGTCATTTTGGTTCTAGGTGAGGGGTCATTGACAGACGATGGAGGGAGATGTGGTTCCAGAGATAACAGTGCTAACTCAGTATCATGTGTATAGTGAGTTTAGCTTTAGCTGAAGTGATTTTTACTCTTTTACTATTCTTTTGTTTCTGGTTTCTAATATGTGCCTTGTGCAGCTGTAGTTGATCGATTCGAACTCGAGCCATCCGATGGGCCATCATCAAGGTAATATACGAGCCGCCTTAAAAAAAGAGGTATTTCAAGAACGTCATCGGCAAACAGAACCTCTTTGTTACACACTAACTAATGACTTCCAAAGGTAAAATAAAACAACTTGCTTCTTTGTTCAACAATTACTTTCCTTTACAGTTTTCCTAACTGTTCTTCTCTTTGTTTGTAGGGCAACATGACAAAAATGAATATGTCAAGCCCAACATGCTCTCGCTGAGGTGCTTGGGGAAGGCACAGAAAAAGAAGCCCCTAAGCTATGGTTCTTCTTCTTACAAGAACCAGCAGGACGGACCGACTCGCCTCTCCAAAATGAATCCACCGTCCCCTCTAGGAAAAAAGGGAAAAAAGAGAAGGGAAAAGAGGTTGAAGCTTCCCTTGAGAGGTCCCCAAAGAGAGAGTTGGTGCTGTCTAAGAATGTTGGGCCTGACATTCCTCCAAAACGCCAAACCACTACTAGGGAAACACTTCGACGACCCATCTTAGCCAAACTAATTTCCTCCATAAAGGTCGTGGAGGTAGAGGAGATGGTCGAGGATGGAGCAAGCTTGGTAAGGAAGAGGCAAGGTAAGGAGGCGAGGAGCGCTCTTTCTGAAGGAAAGACCCAAAACTTCTTGGGTAGGAGTTCTAATGAAATCACATCTACGATAATGGAGATGTTGCCTGTTGAGGTTTTGGGGGGCTGCAATGATTCAACATAAGTATTGGACTGACAAATATTCCTCTTATGCTGAAACATGTGATGCAGTTGACATGGTGGAGGCTGGGCTCACCATGCAGGCCCATTCTCAAGGTTTTTTTTTTAAATGCCCAGATGGAGGCCAGGCGACTGTAGGGCCTTAATAAGGAATACCTTCAAAGGGCTCAAGATGCTGAAGCTGTCCTGAGAAAAACTAATGTTGAGGCATCTTCTGCCAATGAGGCCATTGAGGCCTCCAAGTTAAAGCAAGCTCAGAGTAAAAGGTAGAGGCACTTTTACAGAGAATGATGAACTGAAGAAGAAAACCTACCTCTGCAAAGCTGAAGTGAATGCTTTGACGAAGCGTGTGGAAAATTCTGATAATCTCTAAAAGATCACTTCGTCAGCCTTGGAGGTCGCTAACAAAGAGAAGTGATAGCTGAAGGCCCATGTAAAAGGGTTGACTATTGAGGTTGCCCAGTTGGATCAACAGTTAAAGGAGGCAAGGGAGGCTGCAGTGAATGAATATGTCAGCCACTTCCATGAGACAGCTGAGTATGATGGGCTCAGCATATATTGGAGAAGAGGCGCCTACAATGAAGTCTTTTGGATGCTTGCTGAGCTGCATCCCCAGCTGGAATTGTCTTCTGTAAAAGAAAAATTCCCGGTGGACGAGCCATGTTAGTCTTGTAATTGTTGAGGTGCTTCGCAGGATTACCATTTCCCTCGTATTTGGGTATTTTGGGAGCCACAAAATGGCTGGGAACTGAGGTGCTCCTCAACTCTTGGGAGAAGGGCATGCTTTCGTCATAATCATGTAACTCAAACGACCTGCATAGACCATCAAAATCATCTTCATCTTCTTGATAATGAGGGGGTTGGGGTACTTTCGTTTGATTTCTCAAGTTCATCTCGTCTATTCTCTCTCGCCTATTTCTAGGTAGAGGGAGGAGGACACCCTGAAGTTCATTCCCCAGAATTCGTTGTAACTCCCTTTGTGTGGGAGGTGGCTGGTGGGACCTATTTCTAGGCCTTGATGATCCAATTCGATCGAACACACTAGTGGATCTTTGTGGTTCACGTTCTTGAGCATATTTTTGGAAAGAAATTACCCTCATGTAGTATGTTATCCCTGGGTCGGCTAGCAACATAATTGGTGGAAGTGTCCATTTTCACCTTCCTTTCTATAGGGTTTATATCCCTCATGTGCATTTGGGGCTAGGCTGTCGTGTCATTATCCTCATCCTCTTGGGGCATCACTCCTTGTTAAGGCACTTGGTATCCCCGCCTGTTGATACATTTGAATAAGTAGTTGCTGCATGGTGGCATTCTGCTGGGCCATATTCCTCATATTCCCAGCCATCTCCCCTACTTCTCTAGCCAAGCATGCTGTCGTACCGCCTCGCCTGTGCTGGTGATAGGGGACGACGCACGTTTACATTTGTTCGGATGACCTCTTCTTCAGAAGCCTTATGTTGTCTACTCCTGCTTTACGATCCGTAGTGGCTAGAACTCATAGCGTGTACTAGATTTTAAGCTAAAGATAGGTGTTTTAGATGTTTTCTCTATACAGGATTCTTTATTCAAAAACCAAACATTTCTTCAAGGCTCTACTTCAAAACGACTTTTACCACGACGATGTTCGTGGTTATAGTGTTGAAATTCCCACAAACGATACCAATCTGTTGACCCAAAAAAAGTACCAATGATGTGGCTAATATATCCCAAGGCCTCTCACATCTATGCAAGCAGAATTCCTACACACTTGGACAAACCATTAGTCACACGTGGCCTTCTCCGGGAGGGGTAGAGTTGGCCGCGCACACTCCGACGGTCAAGTCAATTAGTGTAGTAGTTTTAGAGTATAGGAGAGCTTTGTACGTGAGCCACTAGTGGAACAATGGGGGTCCGCTTTGGGGTAAAGAAAGTGAAATGTATGAGTGGCAAGAATATAGCTTTGAGAGTTTAAACTTGCATTATCCTCGGAGGGCACTAAGTGTGAGCTTTTATATCTGGGGAAAATGTATGGAGTCCATTGGATGTTAGTACACATGGCCTAATCCAAACGACTTCCCTTTCTTGTTATATACATCGAGCTGTCCCAGTCTTTAAATGCTATGACCACTTTTGTGTCCATAAAGCCTAACTTGCACTTTAGATTTGACCAAATAGGATGGTGGTGGTGGCGGCGGCGATGGCAGTGAGTTATCTTGTCAACTCACATGGTGTGAGATCCATTCGAGATCTCGTTACTGCCTCGTCCTGGGCCAGCTCTTGCCATGGGGTCTGCATGTAACTGGATCGATCCATGTGTTCTAGGTGGAGAAGAGGGGTCGTTCTCCCGAATTGGATCCTAGTTTTTCAAGGCGTAACATATTCCATCAAAACTCCTTTTAGAAGTCACTATAACTTTTGGGGTATTCAAATTATTAAGACCTTTTAAAGATATTTATAAAAGTATCTAGGGTACTAATTTTTAAGAATAAATTAAAAAAAATAAAATCTCAAAATCTATCTCTCATTCATCTCAAAATTTTAAGAGACTTCCACAAAAAAATTAATATATATTTTTTGTTTTTTCAAATATTTCTCTTTCCTTTTTCTTCTACGAATATTAGAGTTATGATTAAAAATTATTTTTTTTACTAGTTATATTTGTTTTAGTCTCTCTCCTCTCTCTCTCTCTCTCTCTCTCTCTCTCTTATTGTGTATCTCAATCTTATATGAAAAAGATAAATTGTAACTAAAAATTCTTATAAATTATTTTTTCATCTATTTTTTTATGAAAATCTTCAAAAGTCTTTTGAATGGCTCATATACCAAAGTCTAGTAACATCATTATCCGAAAAGGAAGGAGTATTGACACCTATATCACATATGATCGTAGAACTTTGCAAGACATATAATTGAGCAAACCTTCTCCGCCCTTTCATTACAATGAAGGCACATTTGCTAACCTTCAGGATTCTACCTTCACCAATGTATATATATCCTTTTGAATCAAGAGTACTCAAAGCATAAAATTTACCTTCAAATTTGGAACATGTCTTACATCACTAAGTATCTTGACAGCCCCATCTAATATCTTATTCTGGCAGTTCCAATACCCGCTATCTTAAAAGGTGCATTATTACCCATTATCACAACACATTTGAAAATTATTTCATGTGTTGAAAACTAATCCTGATTAGGACACATATGAAATGTGCAAGCTAAATGAAGAATACAATCCTCGCTAGGTTAGGAATCGTCGCTAGAAGTTCTCTATCGCCGTGACCATCTTCTGTAATACTGGCTTCACCTGAATTTTTTGGTCGTTTTCTCTTTTGATGAGCAGTAGTTATTTTATTTTTATTCTACAATTTATAGCAGTTAGATTTGCTGTGCCAATTTTTCTTGTAGTAATTACAAATTTTTCTCTATTTTTGAAATTCGATCTATCCATCATATTATCACCAAAATTCCTATCTTGTGTCTTCTCATAAACAATAAGGTCCTCTACCTGATCCTCAAATCTAACCACAAGCTTCTTTGTCTTCTCTTTAGAGAACAGAGTATCATATACTTAATCCATTATAAGAGTGTCACAACTATACAAAATAGAATATCTGGAAGTCACATATGAAGAAGGCAACAAACATAACACAATAAACCCTAAATTTTCTCCATCATACTTAACCTCCACGATCTCCAGATTAGTGAAAATTTTCTTAAAGACGGTTAGGTGATCAAATAGACATGTCTTCTATGATGCGATTGGAATACAATTGCCTCTTTAGATACAAGATACAATTTACTGGTTAAACTTTTTGTCATGCATAACTACTCCAATTTTAATTACAGCGCATCACGATTTTCTCCTTTAGAACTTCTTGAAAATTTTGATTTGATAGATAAAAATGGATTTGAGATAGGACCTTTCGATCATTATGTTGTTATTATTCCTACGTCCAAGTTGAAGGCATCTTACAGACCCTAACAGGGCATCGTCCAAGTTCATCTGTGTGAGCACGAATCGCATATTCACTTGCCATAACGAAAATATGATGTTGCAATCCAAAAGTAAAATATTGTATTTCATAGTTACCACCAGAGAAAATCAAATCTAGTTTTAATACCAATTTGTTACGAAAAACAAGATTTGGATATATGAAAAATAAAATTAAGAACGCAAAATTTACGTTGAAATCCAAGACAGAAAAAATCATGAGTAGAGAAGGAAAATAATTCATTATGTCAAAGATAAGATATTACTAGATGTAGGTCACTCCAAATATATATAATACAATGAAGCCCTAACATATGTTGAAATTCTAACATAATAGGCTTATCATACAATGGAGTGTTTGAGGTAGTTTAGAATTGGAAAAATTGCCAAAATTGCGACTAGGTTTTCACCGGATGACACCACCGGTGGGCTCGTACACAGTGGGCGGTTGTACGATTGCTTGAGCTCGAGCAGTTAATATACTAAAAAGATGTTCGAGCGCTCCCTGCACGGGTAGCGAGCGATTTTGCGACTATTTTTTCTCCTTGATCCATCTTTGATGTCTTTAACTCGTTCAAGACATACACATTACCAACTTCCACTAGGATTAGGGTCCTACTCTAACATTATCTTCAATATTTTATTAATTAGCAGATCACATTTCTTATAATGGTAGTCTGTTTGGAGGTGTAAAATAATTTATTTTTCAATAATATTTTAAAAAATATTAAATACAAAAGTGGTACGAATTTTTTTTTTTTTTTTTTTTTTGTCTTATTTTAAAGCTCGCACACAAAGAAAAAAAGGTTTTAACTTTTGATTATGATGGGGGCTTGCAAATCAATTCTGTGAGAGTAAAGGATTTTTGTGTATAATAAAGTGGTTATTTAAGCCAATTTACTTGCGATATTTTATCAAATAGAAAAAAAAAGTTTGAATTTGTGGTGTAACGAATAAAAATCGTAGTGACAATATAACTAACCATCTTTTCTCATATTCTTGTCAAATTTTAAGTCTTTAAACAAAAGGGTAAATGTTACATCCCAAAATGAAGAAAAAATCATCTAAGCACCACCTAGAAAGCGAAAGATACGTAGACCTTTGACGTAACACCACATGACAGTCATGCATGTTCATCACTTTTAATTCCAATATTAAGAGGGGAAATTGACCCATTAAGCCTCGCCTTTGATGGTATTTAGTCATGCCTCTTGGTCTTCGGACAATATTGTTACTAGGTATGAACCTCGAACACCAACCAAACCCTTCCCTATCGAATGTTTTGAGTAAAGTCCTTAGGGCTTGGGCGGCCGGAGGCTTTCGAATACGTGATATCTTTAAAAAAAGAAAAATTCTTTAAGGAAATCATATTATAAACTCCTAAATCAACATGAAATTCTTGAGGATCAAGAAAAATATAAGAGAATCAATCTCTATAAAGAAACTCAATTCGACAAGGAAACTAACACGTGAAATGAAGCTTGCCACAACAAATCAGGCCTCTAATGAGCCAATGGAGACGTTTCACGTGAGTTCACAAGAATTCTTCCCCTATAAATAACCATGTACAGGCAAAGGTAAAGCTATTCATTTTTCTAAACTGTAGCCAAATTTTTGTCCGTATATTTCTCTCACCCAATCTCCATATACTTCTTTCAGCAGTTGACTTAACCGTTGAAGTACCAACTATTGTCGAATTTTTTTCTAATCTGGTGATCTTGGGGCCTAAGGATTTGTCCTAGTGTGTAGGTAACATGCATGAAGGCAGTGACATGGCATCATACCTAAAACTGACACAGGTAGATATAGTAAGGAAGAATCGCCAAATCTTTGATCCACAAAATAAACCAATTCTTAAAGAAAGAGTGAGTACTCATGGTGAGGAAACATGGTTGTATTGATTTTGAACAGTGTAGTATGTGTAGAAAGAAAGTACAAGAAGCAACTCTTAAAGTAAATTCAAGCTCGTGGCAGCAAGGATTTGTATTTCATATCTCTGAAAGGTTAAATTCCACGCGAGTAAGTATGACAACAGTGATTAACAAGTTTGGACTACTCTCTTTCTTAAAAAGTTTACATAAAGATGGAATATCACGATTTCATTAGATTATTAAAGTTCAAAAAATTCAAACAAGCAATTTGATTTAGTCAAAGTTCTAATAAGAACTCAAATTAAGTTTTCAAATTAAGTTTTCTCAAATGAGGACAAGAATAGAAGATTCAAAATTATTGTTTTCAAATTTCAAATGAGTCATCGGGTTTGCTAAAATCACGACTTAAAAAAATTATATATTGATGATATATGAACATCTTTTATATCATTATAGTATACGAGAAAACTAATGATATAGGCCTCAAATAGAACTGAGAGACCTGTCTTTCAAATTTATTCATATTTATACCTTCGAAAACTATGTGACAAAGGCTTCAGCACTAACTTGTTGATGCCCACAAACCACGCAAGTGTCAACATCTTACAAACATCGCCTTGCTGCCATAATCAAGTATTTAAGAAGAACACACCATTGCAAGCAAACAAGAAGTTGAATCAAATCTCCAGCTACGGAAATGTTGTCCCATTATCTGACAACTTTCAAAAATCATCTTGAGATGGAGCCCAAAAGGCCAAAAACGAGGCAAAGGGTCCTCTCTTGTCTTAGTCTATAAACAGATAATAAGCCAAAGGATGAACATTCCAGTGAAGAATCAGCACAGAATATCATCATATTATTGTCACTAATCCATCTATAATTTAATCTCACTTGTTATGATATTATATTGACCGATTTTTATTCTCAATAAATTCATTAATGACTTCATCATTTCATAGTTCATTGCTGCCTCGACCTGCCACAACCTTCCTCTTTTATCTGGATTCTGTTATATTTTCGTGTTTAAATTGTTATGATCTAAATTTCACCATATAGACCTATTAAGCATGCGTCCAGATTGCAAACCTTAACTATAGCATTTATCTCATGGACTATGGCATATTCGGTAAGGTAGATTTCATCGCCCCATTAGACCCTACTGTCTAATTCTACGTACCCTTATAAATGTTTTTACCTCTCGGTGACAAAAAATGCCTGCTTTACGAGGATGAAGACATCACCAGAAAAGGACAGAAAGAAAGGGGTTTACCATTTGAAACCCTCATCCAATATAACCTTATACAAGATGCCAAAACACAGTTGGATTCACTGCAATAATTCACATGGAATGGTGGTATTGATTGATGAAGACAGAGAATTAAAGGTATTCTTACCAAAGAGGGCCTCTACTGCTTATTTGAAATCATTGATCCTATACATTCTTTGTCATTTATATAGTGGGGCTCATCTGTATTCCCATTTCAAAAGCTTCTTTATATTTATGAGGTAGACAGATGAATAAAGAAGATGGTAGTTCCAAGCACCTTCAATATAAAAACAACTTAATTCTGTTTACTAATAGGATTAATTTGCCTTTAAAGTGTCTTCTAGTAATAAGGGCCAAACATTTATGGGGGCTGCTGACAGCTAATCACTTCTTCTTCTCTACAATAATGAAGATATTATATGCAAAATCAAATATGACTGTTCTTTGAGTGGAAGATTTGTAGATTGGCAATATATAAGTATTCTATTTGAAAAAGTCGTTACTTTTCTTATTAATCTGTGCATTTTTTTTTCGTACTTTTGTAGTTTTAGCAAGAATGGACTCCTCTAAAATAGACAAAGACAATGAAGAATGTAGCAGTAACGAGTCTGGGTGGACAACATATATTGCTTCGCCAGAACATCATGATGATGATGATGATGAAGAAGAAAATGAAGATCGTACCGTTGATAGAAAAGCTGATGCTCATGATTCTGAAGACGGTGAAAGCGATGACTCTATGGCTTCTGATGCCTCCTCCGGCCCGAGTCTTCAAGAATGGTCCAGTGGAAAGTTTGGAGGAAGCCATGCAGCAAACAAAGATCACAGAAAATGGTTTGGCAAGAAACATCACCAACACGAAGAGAAGAAACCACGCGAGGAAATTGAAGCAGCAAAAATCAAGCCAGGACAAAAGGCAAACAATGCTGGCAGATCCAAGAAAAAATAACAAGGCACGTATATGAAACTTTCAACAAATTATCCTCCAAAAATTCTGCCTAAATCTATTCTATTCCTCTGGTACTTCCATGAATGCTAAAGTTCTAAATAGATTTTGTAGTATTCGATTTCCAATTCAATGCAATATCAAGAAATAGATTCAGCAAAGTTTGCTCTCTTGATTCATCACACAAATCTCAGTCACAGAGTTCAGTTCTATGTTGTGAAAATTGATATTACTCAAGGCACTTAAATATTCTCTCGTCTGCTAAATTTTTTCAAGGCTGTTATACGATCAAGAGAACCCTTCAATGTTCCAGATGCTACTCAGATTGATCTCGAAAATATGCACTAGAGAAAAAAA
>CAIGRN010091377.1:0-10002 GCA_903798345.1 Fraxinus anomala | reverse complement strand
CGAAACATATTTTCGCGAACAGGTGACACTTCAATCTTTATATATATATATATACATATATATATATATATATATATATATCTTCTTCATCATTTGACTTGAGCATCAAAGTGCCTGCGACCGTCGAATCCCATCGGAGTTACGATCAAGAGTTATCTAATTTGATTGTCCAAACATGTTACAAAAGAGGAATTAGAATATGCTGGCTACCCGACACCGTCAAATTTCAAGTTAACTACGATGAATAGTGCAAAAATATAAAATAAATTCGCATAATTGTCTAGTTGATTTTAAATTTATTAATGAATACAAAAGGCCGCAATTGTTACTAATGATAATAACATTTTTTTTTTCTCATTTGTCTTCTTTTGGGGGAGAATTTTTCTAACTTTAAACTTTTAGTTAGCTTCAATCCACCCCGAGAAGACCCTAACATATAAGTTGACGAGATCATACATTTTCTTTCATAATTTGGTAGTTGACTTTATTTTAATATGTTTTTAATGATTTTTTGGTGAGAATTAGAATTAAGTCCATGTTTGATAACCATTAAAACAAAACTTTTTTTTTTCTTTTTTTTTTTTTTTTTTTGTCAAACTTCTTTTCAATCACATATTCTTACAAAAAAATATTTTATAAATAAATCCAAAACATTTTCCTAATGTTTAATCACACATTTTCCAAAAAAATCACTTTATCAAAAATTCATTTCCCAAAAAAATAAAAAAATAAAAAACTGAATTTAATGACAATCAAACAAGGACTACATGCTTGCATTAAAGGACAAAATGAGTATTAATTCATCTTCTCCTTTGAAGAGATCGAGGATAAACAGTTTTATTTGGTAATTAGAACATAGCATTCTCACCTTACATTGTTATTGTTGAAAACGTCTTTATCTTTCATTTTTTTGGCATTTTCATTCTTATTTCCACCTTTCATTGCTCAAAATGTCATTTTCATCCATTTTTTCAATTAAAATTGTGAAATAACGAATATACCCCACTTTTTAAATAAAACAAAAGGAAAAAGAAAAAATTAATTGCAATCATAGTCCCAATTTTTTAAAAAAAACTCAAATGAATCTCAAATAAATTATTAAAAGGGTAATTAGCATAATGTCTCTACATTTCACTATTATTGCAAAAAAAGTCACTACCTTTTATTTTATTTATATTTTTTGTATTTTCACCCTTAATCACACATTTAATTGCGCAAATCATCATTCTATTATTTTTCATCATTTCTATCCATTGGGACTCGTTTACACTTTTAAAAAAAATTAAATTTTTTAATAATTTATTGGCAACTCTTTTGCACTTTTATAAAAAAAAAATTGGAACTATGGTTGCAATTAATTCTTTATTTTTTAATTTAAATGGGGGGTATATTCGTTATTTTACAAATTTTTATTGAGAAATTAGATGAAAATTAATGGAAACGATGGTTTGCACAATCAAATGTGTAATTATGGTGAAAATGTCAAAAAAAAAAAAAAGAAAGGTAGGGACTTTTTTCGCAATAACGGTGAAATATATGGATATTATGTACTAATTACTCGTTTAATAATTTATTTGGGACTTATTCACATTTTTTTTAAAAAAAATTGGGAGGATGATTACAATTAATTTTTTCTTTTTCTTTTTGTTTTATTTAAAGAAAAAGGTATATTTATATTTCATTTTTAATTGAGAAAATAGATGAAAAATGATCTTTTGCGCAATGAAAATAAGAGTAAAAATGTCAAAAAATGAAAGGTATGAACGTTTTCCACAATAATAACGAAATGTGGAGACGTTATGTGCTAATTACCTTTTCAACTCCAGTTTTATTTGTATTTTATCATTGAGACATTGCTAACTTGCAAGTCAATTTTTTCTTCGTCTCAAGCCTTCAAAAATCCATGAATATTGTTAAGAAATCAATTTGCATAAAGAAAATAAGTTATTTATTTACGTTATATTAAAACACATTATCTTATCTCATCATCTAAATTCCAACCAAACTATTGGTGTTCTGACTTTCACAAGTTTCCACATGCAAGTGGGATTAAATTAAATACGTTTTATCTCACAAGCAATTCAGTCACAAATCAAAGATTTTTTGTTCATTAGATTTATTAAGCATGCTTTGTTAGACCATAATAAATAATCTTTTCCAGCTATTAACGAGTTCAACTGCCACACTGTTAATTTTTGTTATCATGCCCCTTTTTGAGTTGGAATTGGAAGAATAAAACTTAAGGACATGCATGGACATGCGTTGTCGGATGTATCATGAATGAGTAACACTATTCAGAATTATTAATGTTTTAACATTGGTTTATATCACATCACTTATGTCATTAAATTATAAATTCAATTAAATGCAAGAATGTATGACTCATTTATCTCGATCTGACACATAAATTGGTGCTCATTATTCATCATGAATGGACGGGATATGATACACAAAATTTAATTGTTGGGATCAATTGTTGTCTAATCTACCTCTAGTTACTAAACTTAATATACAAAGTAATCAATCCTGGAAGATTTAAATAATTAGAGAATAGGTTTAAGGTCTTAATCACGTGGATGTATCATTTACTTTGTCAATGCATGCAAGACATTCTATAAAATATAAGAGCCTCAATGTTTTTAATATCAAAAATTACAAATTCCTAACCAAGCATTATATTCAAAATGGAAGCAATATGCCTTGAGTAGCTAGTTAAAGATAACATAAAAATAATTGATAAGTGTATGTTATACACTTATTCTGGTTCTAAAATATTGATATTTCATAATTCTTTTAATGAAATTATAGCCTAATTTATTATATAATGTGTTATTAGGTGAAATTTGATTAATGAAAGTGAAATTGAAAGAAAGAAGCGAAAAATGACAAGATCCAAAATTTAGGGGCTAAATTAAAAATACTCAAAAGTTGTGTCGGATCTCACGATGAAGATTCGAGAATACTAGTGGTCAATTGGATACAATTAAAAGTCAAAAGAGGTGAAAATATGACCAAATATTTTCACAAATCATTTTCAACCGCAAAAGATGTTCAAATTTTTAGTTGAAGATTGAGATCCATTTTTGGCCCAGTAAACGTTCCAATTGAAAAAGAGCTATTTCTAGCAACTTTATAGCACTTTGAGTTATCTTTCTAACGCATTTTGAATCGTCTTAATTGAATATTGGGAGAAAACGTTATGACAAAATTATTGAAACTGATGCAGAGTTTGGAACAACGACTCAGCGCCCAGACGCTGTATCCATAGCGCCTAGGCGCTACACAGGAAGGGAACGTGGCGTCTAGGCGCTGCGCAGTAAATTTTAGGGTTATAATATTTTGGGCTGCAAAAAGCCTAGAAAAAACTCCAAATGTGGGAAGAACGTGTAGGGGAGTGTAAAGAGAAGAAATGAGGAAATTTTAGGGATTCCATACATTGAGAAAACAAATATACAACTAGAGATTGAAGAACACAATTCGAAGGAGGAAAATATCAAGGAATTCAAGTTTTGAAGCATTGATTGGAAGAAGAAGAAGAAGAAGATTTTGGTGTAAGCTTTATTTCTTTTTTACATCTATATTCAAAATCCAGTGATGTATTCAATAACAACTTTTAGTTTTTATTCTTATTTAGTATGAATAGCTAAACTTTATATTATGGCAAATGATGTAATCTACTTGAAACACTTTGTCTTTCATTCAAGATTCTTAATATTTTACCGTTCATGTGTTGATTTTACTATGAGTTTAATGCATTAAGTTACTTGATCACTAATTTGATGAATTTATGAATCTTTTACGAATCAAGATGTGAGTTTGAGATTTAAATCATATAGTAAAATTCAGTAATTTAAAATAACGTGTAGAGATACTTATACTAAATATTGTGATCATACATAAATTCTTAGAACTAATATTTCATTTAAGTAAGGTAGATTCACATAAAGATATGAGATTGAAATAGTTAAATAGATTCAATGAGAACTCGAGATGGGTAAATTGAATACCATAGAAGAATTCGATCGAACACTATACTAGGCTCTTGAATATTGAATTATGACTTAAAGGTGATCAATGGGTAAAAAATTTTGTCCCTAATTTACATCCATTTTTTGAAATCTCAACCAATCTTTGTGTGGATTTTAATTAAGTGAAATTGTTTAAATCAAAAATTCACATCAATCATAAATCTCTGTTTACTTTCATCGAATAGAAGTTTGAAAAATTTAACTAAGTTCTAAAGTATAGTCCTCCTGAGAACGATAATCTGGACTTAAAGGTCCACTATATTACTTGTTACGATATCGTACACTTGCGATAGAAAAACGCAACAATAATGCTAAATTTGTTTTACATGTAATAATAGACTAATAGAGCACATGGACATTCTTAATTCTTAACTTCAAAACTCACGGCAACCCAAGAGTATGAGTGAAAACTAACTTCGAAAATATTAGGTTATATATTAATACATCTAGAATACTGTAAACTCAAAAGTAAAATTTATCGGGCTACGACTGAGTACTCGGGTCTCATTAATTCAAAACTTCTATCCTCCCTTCCGACCAATGCGCCGGGCAACTCCGCTAGTAACCCTCGAGTTGTCCGACAAAATATGTAAACAATTAGACTCTAGATTAGTGTTACACATTCTAGACTAGAATTTTGTGTCCATTTCTATACTCTTTGTGTCTAAGAGTTTCTTGTGAAACCATTTTAATTAGAAGAATAGGTCTCCAAAACCTTTCACAACAAGTTTGAATAGATTAATTCAATTTTTTAATTTCACCACCAAAGATTATATTAGAAACCGTGTTGTTGTTGGCTATTCTTCATCCAACCCTTTGAAAATTACAGAAAACCATCCAATATTATCCATGGATGCCAGTTCATTTCTTTAATTTAAAAGGGAAAAACCATACAAAAATAAAAATATAGTAAACTGAAAATAGAAAAACCTTTTTCAAATAGATTATGATGTCAAATTGGGTTTTTATTCCTTGCATCCATCAGCAGCTACCCAATTTCCTTTCTATTATTTTATACGCAGACATATATATACATCTAGTAGGTTACAAACTTAATCAAACCTTGATATATACATCAACCTTAAAGGTGTAGATATCAATATGAATATCGATTTATACCTTTGGGGATTATTATCCCTCTTGTTCTTGTTCCCAAAATCCTCTTTTCAAGAATCATATAACCCTCCACCAGTTCCAAATCCTAGGTTGCAAAGTGCCTTCATAGCCCTCCAAGCATGGAAACATGCCATCACAGATGACCCTAAAGGCTTCACTTCAAACTGGAATGGCCCTGCGGTTTGTAATTACACAGGAGTTTACTGCGCGCCGGCCCAGGACGACCCTTATGTCACCACCGTTGCCGGAATTGACCTAAACCATGCTGGCATATCTGGTTCATTGCCTGAAGAGTTAGGCCTCCTTACTGACCTTGCTCTCTTCCATATAAACTCAAACAAGTTCTGTGGAACACTTCCGGCTAGTTTCCGTGATCTTCGTCTTCTCCATGAGCTTGATGTAAGCAATAATCTGTTTTCTGGTGAATTCCCTTCTGTTGTTCTTTGCCTTCCTTCACTCAAATTCCTCGATATTCGATTCAATAAGTTCTATGGGAAGGTCCCTTCAGCACTTTTTGACCAGAAACTCGATGCCTTGTTCATAAACAACAACAATTTCAAATCCACTTTCCCCAAAAATCTTGGCAACTCTACCGTTTCAGTCATTGTCCTGGCCAACAACAATCTGCAGGGGTGTTTGCCTCCAAGTATAGGCAAAATGGCAAAAACCCTGAACGAAATCATTCTCATCAACACTGGATTAACTGCTTGTTTGCCAGAAGAAATCGGATTGTTGACGGAGGTGACAGTCTTGGATGTTAGTTATAACAGTCTTGTTGGGTCACTGCCAAAATCTATGGGGAACATGAAGAGTATTGAGCAGCTAAACGTCGCGTACAACAAACTTTCGGGTGAAATTCCAGACAGTATTTGTTCCTTGCCGAGGTTGGAGAATTTCACATACTCCAATAATTACTTCTGCGTTGAAGCAAATTCATGCCTCAAGTTGAAAGATAAAGATGACAGGAAGAACTGTATACCCTATAGGCCCAAACAGCGATCAGCTGAGGAATGCAAAGCCTTTTATTCACATCCAGTGGACTGTAGTGCTTTTGGTTGTTTACCACCACCTCCACCACTGTCTTGGCCGCCACCTCCTCGGTCTCCTCCTCCTCCTCCTCCACCATATTATTATTATCATCATTATCCATGATCATAGAACAAAAACAATAACACAAATAATACAAAACTGATAAAATTTTCTTTTCACTCAAATCATTTGTGATGTATAGGTCTGTAATTTTTAATCAATAATACTTTGAGATTGAGGTTTTCGTGTTCGTTGCTTTCAATGTGGTAGTTCAAATTGTCCTCTCTCCAATAGGAGAAAATGTAAGGGGAAAAAAAAAAAAAAAAGAGTAAAAATAAGTATTTTGAGATTGTCAACACTATAAAAATAGTCCAATATATTTGAGTCTTCGAGTTCAATCTTAAAAATTAAGAATAATAACCTGAGTATATATATCTCTATTACAATTTTCATAATTAAGTCACTCAGTTTTTTACCCTTATGTCCCTATAAGTAGGCTACTCAAATGAGAATAACAATTTTGGAATTCAACTACTCGTTCGAGCTTTAAATATATCTAACTATTAATTTAAGTTTTCGGACTACGATACTATATGAATATTGAAATTTCAGATTGGAGGTCAACATAGTTGCACAAACTCTTGTACGTTGATTAGTGATAAGTATAATTTCTACACTTATTCGATGTCTTAAATCATGAAATTTTATTATCTTTTGGATAAAATTCTACTTAATTCATATTATATTGTATCTGTAGGTAAAACTTTATGTTTAATGAAAAAATTGAGAAAAGAATGTAAAAATCGTAAAAAATGATAAAATTCAAAGAAGAAATATTAGAAAGAAATAATATATTAAATGAGTTGGAGTTGAATGGACCTTAATGGATTTGTATTAGAAATTTTAATTGGAGGAAAAAACGCATAGGAAAGGAGAAGAAAAGACGGCGGCTGAAAAAAGAAGAAAAAAAAAAACTGCAGAGAGAAGAGACAGAAAAGAGCCAGAAAGAAAGAAAGTAAAGAAAAAAAAAAATAGAGAGAGGAGAGGAAGAAAGACGGTTGCCGACAGAAAGAGAGAAAAAAGGACAAAAAGAGAGGAGAAAAAGAAAAAGAAATAAAAAAAAGTGTTTGCAGAAAGATTGGAGTTGTGAAAAGTCAAAAAAGGTGGCCAAGAGGAGGAAAAAAAAAAAACATACATGTAGTCGTAGAGAAAGAAAAGAAGGCAGAATTGGCTGGCATACGTGCACGAAGAAAGAAGACGGCAGACATGAGCAGTTTCGTGTTTCGTCTTGATGATATCGTTTTACTTTTGCGTATTTTTATTTTTACAGTATGAGTAATTAATTTTTATATTAGGAAAAATAATGTAGTCGACTTGTGATCCTTTATTTTTCTTTTCAAGATTTCTGTGATTTTTTCTTATATGTATTGGTTTTACAATGAATTTAATGCATTGAATTACTTTATCACTAATTTGATGATTATGTGAGTTTCTTATGAATCGAGAAGTGAATTTGAAATTTAAACCATATAGTAAAATCCGGTAAATTAATTTAACGTATAGAAATACCTATACTAATTATTGCGATCATAATATGAATTCTTAGAACTAGTGTTTCGTTTAACTAAAGTTGATTCATATAGAGATATGAAATTTAATTAGTTAAATAGACTTAATGAGAACTCAAGATGAGTAAATTGAATACAGTAGAAGAATTCGATCGAATACTACATTACATTATTAATCTTAAATTAAGAATTAAGATGATCAATTGATGAAATTGTTATGCCCTAATATTTATTACATATTTGAATCTTCAATTCAATCAACCGTTGTTCGCAATCTTTTTATATTTTTAATTAGTTACAAGTAGTTAGAAAAAATAATCACAACCATCATAATTATTTACTTACTTTTATAAAATAGGAGTTAGAACAATTTGATTAAATCATAAAGTATAGTCCTCGTGGAAACGATATCCGGACACAAAGGTTCACTAAACTGCTTGTTACAATATCGCACACCTGCGATATAAAAAACACAGCAAGTTTTTGGCACTGTTGCTGGGTACTTTTAATTTTAGTTTATTTTATTTTTAACTGTTATTTAATTTAATTTAATTTTATTACAAAAAAATGTGTTCGTTGTATGCTCCATACCTAAGGTGACGATCTTAAACCATTTGACTCGAAAATATAATGTACTTTCAGACGAAGATGCAAGGAACACAAAAAAATAGCAACATCAAATGGTCGACGATCAAAATATTCATATTCTATTCAGGAAATTGGACAAGTGGCTACAAGAGTAGCGGCGTCATTTGATCAGCTACAGGAGCGAGAGGAAATAAACGTGTAAGACTTGCCAGTTTCAATCTTCTTAACGCCCATAGCTGTGCATGTGTACTCTAGTATTGTGTATCCAGATTTCGGGGTAAATAACTTTACCTCATGAAAATCCGAACACGCATCTTTAGATTTCTCAGAAATTGTCAAAACTTTCATATTCCACGGGTTAATGAAGATACTATTAAGTTGCAATTATTTCCATATACGATGAGGGATGCTGCATTGGAGTGGTTAGATGTCGAACCTCATGGAAGCATTATTACATGGAAATAACTGATTAGAAAATTCTGCAACAAATTTTTCCCACGGCGAAAGTAGCTAAAATCAGATTGAAAATTCAAACTTTCCAACAAAATGATGGAGAGAGTTATCTGTTGACCTATGATTTAATATAACCCCTCTTGTTTTGATTATAATAAATAATACAGTTATATTTCTAACAAATTTTATTTCTTGAGTTTTTTTTATGAATAAATTTTCATAAGTATTCAAAGGCTCAGATCGTCATCCGTTAAGGAACATGCAAATCAAGATACAACTCGAAGAAAACAAGAACCTTGAAGATTAGAATTTAAAAGTTGTCTATCGCAACTTCTAGTTATATGTAAAGGTATAACTCATCAATTTTAGCAAGTGCATAAAGCACAAACTATGTTTTCATAAATTCATCACTTGCATAAAAATAATTTTGGAAAAATGATTACCTTGATATAAAAACAATCTTCCAAAATCCAGCCATTTCGGTCGACCGAAATGTACCGGTCGACCGAAAGACATCTTACCGTATTTACACTCTTTTCACCGTATTTACACTATCTTACCGGATTTAACATCTGGTCGACCGAAATGTACCGGTCGACCGAAAGTCTGCACACCGTATTTGCAGCCATTTCAAAAGGGCATTTCCGATCAACCGAAACCTTACCGGTCGACCGAAATTTCAAAGGATGGATTTTCAAATGGCTATATTGACACTTCTGGTCGACCGAAACTGATCAACCGAAAGTGATTGGTTTGGCCTCCTTTGCTCTATAAATATCAATCTCTTCTTGCATTTATTTTTCATCAACTCACAAGAGATTTTAAAAGAGTTTATTTATTGAAAATCATCAAGCTTACTTGAGTATTTATTCTATTTCATTTATCACAAAGAATCTCTTGATTGATTAAAAATTAGTTTCATCTATTTCATCAAGGATTCTACTTTGCAAGAAAACTCTCCATCTCATTTACTTTCAATTCTTGATAAAAGTTTTCTTTACCAAGATGAACTCATTGCTAGCATGATTACTAAGATAAATCTCTTGTTTAAAAATTTTGAAAACTTCTTTATGAAATAAGATGAACTCATTGCTAGCATGATTACTCGATTCACCGATATTTTTAATGGCCTTAAAGGCTTTGATAGAAAATTTACTCATGGTGAACTTGTGTTCAAAATTCTTAGGCCTCTCTTGAAAGATTGGGATTCATTAAGAATG
>CAIGRN010091366.1:0-23948 GCA_903798345.1 Fraxinus anomala | reverse complement strand
ATATATATATATATATATATGCACGAGAATTTCCCTTAATAATAAAAAGTGGCATCTTTTAATACTCTAGGTATGATCATGAAGTATCAAAATAAATATTCGAGCATAAAATTTAGAATATTACACAATATTTGCTTTCGAGAGTTCTTGGGAGCAAATGTTGTCGAGCACTTGTATCGTCGTATTAGAATGATTCTGTCATGATTCGTAATTTTAAGAGACGTTCGTGTAATTTATTTGATTTATTAATTTTGGTACTTGAAATGTGTGAATGATGAATTAATGGTGAAAAGAACAAAGTGCCAAATGGCCCGTGGCCTTGCCAATAATTAGTTTTCTAGTTTTTAATATGTTTTGACATTTTAATATTTTACTTTTACATCTCCTTTCCATCACCCATTTTTAACTTTTGACCTATTTTAGAATTTTTCTCCACTTTCTTTTATTGATATTTACCCTATCAACCCTGCATTTTTAGTCTGATCATAATTTCCGTCCAAAAATATCATTTAAGTTTGTTGAAAATAAATTTATCTTCGAATATGAATTTTACAAATAAATATCAAAAGATGAAAACAAAACAAAGCTTAAGAACTTCAAAATTTGGAGACATCCACTGCCATTGCTAGCGGAAATTGAGCGATGATCCATCAAAATAAGATCGCCTAGATTTCAAGATTAAGTACTGAATTTATTCCAATTTCAATTTAGAGCATCACTTTTCAAAAAGTAGTATATTTTAAACATTAATTCTTAAAGTTAAATCATATTTACTAAGCTTAAAACAATAAGCACTTGTTTACTATAAGCTTCGTAATTTTGATTAAAATTTAAGTCAAAGTTATCAATTATTTTAATTACACATTTCATAGTATCCATAACTTTTCAACCACACGTTCTATTAACTTTCATCAAAGTCTGCTAAAAATTTGATTTTAATCTCTACCAAATAGGGGTTAAGCTGATTGATGCAATTAAGTTTTTATGGACATACGTCCCCTAAGCTATAGCCCCCGTTTGAAAATAATTTATAAATGTTCAATTTATAAATAGATAAAAATGAGTAGTGAATATGTTGATCACCTCGTGTTTTCATGTGTGGCTGAAAATAAAATTTGCTGTTATTAAAAATGAAATTTGACAAATTCATAAACAATTTATATATTTGCCAAAAAGAGGCATAATATTCTTTCTAAGATTAATGCGGTACAATGTTAATTTTATCAGATGAATTAAAAAAAAATTTATTGTACTCTTGTTGATATGAATATTAATGAACTTGAAGCTTAAAGAATTCGAACTATGGCTTACTTTAAAAACAAGAGAACTGCACGTTAAGAATTTAGCACCAATTTTTTTCTAAATTGATTTGTGATGTAGATCGGGACACAATCTAGCTATCCATATCAGACTAACTTATGATGATACACTTGTTGGAGTAGATGTACCTAATCATCGTATTCTATCAATGATTCCATCGAATCATATACCTTCGTTTACCATGCACGCGCACATAAATTGCCACCTGTCACTCATCGGGTGCACTATCACTCTTTTTCTTATTCAAAGATCACCTACCTTGCTCCGTGTTTTCATATTCAAAATCATTTGTGGATGAAGAGATGTTAAAGGGACTTCTTATTTTCCAAACAAATTCTCCTACATTTATATATAAATATTGGTTTATCGAGAATACACAAGAAAACACACTTCAAATTGTTGAATAATCGCCAAAAAGGGCTTAGAACTAGTGAGAACACCATAGTTCCATTTTCGAAAACTTCAAGACTCCTCGACTTCTTTTGAAAATGCATACATGCACATCTAAAGTGTCCAATAAATTGGTTTGAAACCTATTTCTAGCTTGTTCGGCATGAATTTCTATTTTTACTTTTACTTTTTGTAGAATAATTTTCTAATGAAAGCTACATTAATTAACAATTGAAAACTAATTTCTAAAAAGTGTTTTCATTTATAGAAGATCTTTTAGATAAAGTTACGTCGAATCAACATCCACTAAATGATCTTCTTAATAAGAAAAAAAAATATTTTTATAAAATTAATCATACGTCGTATATTTATTTTTCTCAAAACTCATTTTTTATTTTCTTTCTCAAAAGCCGACACTCCTTATCACACACAAGTGACAAGTGTATAACCTAGGAAAGATCAATTGCCGTGTTGGTAAATGAAATAGTAAGAGCCTTATCGCCAACCGTGCCAGATATGGCCTGTCCGCGTCCGACCGATGGAACCAAAGTCAGAATTGGTCATCCCTAGGTCTAGGTGGTTGGTTGGTTGGTTGGTAATGTGGGGCCGTTTTGTGGTCAAGATAGCTTCATGGATTAAAATTTACACTAGGACATTTCGTATTCGGATAGGTATAATAATCAAGTCTTGTTAAATTGATTACTAATCTAATTAAGATTGTATTATGATATTAAATTAAGTCCCTATTAAGTTGTTATGATGACTCCATTAGTATATTTGGTAGTTGTTGTCGATTTTATCTTATAAGAGAACGGTTCGAAAAAGAGTAATATAATGATAAGAAGAATATATATAATTACAATATATAGCCCTCGTTTGGGGGCACATTTTTAATCTAAAAAAATGAAAATGTAGTTGTTGGAAATGAAAAGACAGTCACTTTTTTTAACCTTCATCTCATAGGTGGGATCCAAATTTGACAGCCAACGATTATATTTTTTTTTTCAAATGAACTGAAAATGTGTCCCAAACGGGAGAATAAATTCTCTAAAAAAAAAAAATTTCTTTTATTATTCATGTCTATTTACACCGAATGAATTTCAGAAGTCCTCGCACAATATAGAAATAATTACGAAAAATAAAATCCGAACAACACTAAAAAGGAGTGTGCTCAAATATTTGTCACATTTGATCTTCTATATAGGGGAAGGAAGCGGTAGTTAATTTGTGCGAAGTTAGATATAATTTATGGTTTTATTTTCAAGAAATTAAACAACTTTTTGTAAGGACTAAAATTTAGATTTTAATCTAAATTAAAGTTAAAAATTAATTTTAACCACATATTTTATGAAATTTATAACTTTTTAACCACACATTTATCAACTTTGATCAAAATTTAATTTTAATTCTCACCAAACGAGAGCTAAATGTGTCGATAGTAATTCTCTATCTTCTTTTATCTGAAAAAAAAAATGTATATGACACTCTTTGAGCTACCATTATGGGCTCTACCTAAGCCCATATTTGGTTCTCATACTTTTCAGATTAATATCACAATTTTATTGTATATTACCAAATACAATAAAATTATGATTTATTGTATTTCAAGCAAATGGTAGAATGGGAAAGGGAAGTAAGCGTGAATGCTGGGCAATCAGGAGACTTCACCTATCTGAGTTTTTGGACACAATTTTTTTAATTCAAATTCTTACTTTCCAACTATTTAATTCTGATATGTAAATACAATAAAATTATGATTTATTTATGTTCTTTTTGAGGTGTTCGATTTCTTAGATTCACCTTTTAATCGTACTAATAATTTTTTTCCAATCAAAAATTGAGGTTACATACAGGAAATTAGAAGTCACATTTACCAACAACGTCAAATGGAGAGGAGTAATTACTCAAAAACTGAAAAATAAACAGAAGAAATGGATGACACGCTTAGTTACAAAAAAGTCACCAAGAATACAATTCGAGGTCACATCCACTAAGTGGATGATACACTTGGTTACAAAAAGGTTGTCGCCAAGAATACATGCTTTGGAAGATAGCTATGACGTTGAAATGACTCTTAATACTTAGGTCACAATATTAGATGAAAGACTAAGTAATAAGGATCTATAACAACTCAAGGTCACAAGAACGATGAGTTAATGTATGTTACATAACGTTTATGAACCAGAATTATAAATAAAAGTTTCCTAAATGATACAAAGTCTCCTGCCCGTAATTGAAGCACCATCGGTGATATTACAATATCGATGATATTGTTGCTAATTGTCGTTGACAGATGTGTGTCAGTGATTATCGATTGTATTATCGTTGATAATTTCCTTTGAATCACCAACTTGTTGACTTATATCAGAATCACGACGTTAATATAGTCGGCCATTATTGATAAAATTGCTTTCAATGATTAATTGCTTCAATTTTTTATAATATTATTTTTTAAAAGACCTTCTATATAATTTTGCATATAGCCATCAAGTTACTTTAAGTCTTTAACCTTCTCAAATATTAGCAAGCACGGAGAGAGTCAATGGTAAATAGTCCAATTTTGGTCATTATAAATAACTAGACTTTTGAATATTTTGTCGGTACCGTTTTTAAAAAAATAAAAAATAAAAAAATCCTTCATACTAGACACACACTCTTTGACATTAATTTCCACGAGATCATACTTTCTCTGAAGTCTCCCATCTTTTTGATAGCAAAAGCCAAAAACGGAAATGGCCCCAAAGGGGTTTGCAATGAACTGAAATTTTTGTGAGCAATTTGTATCGCAATTTGCAGTTGTGGTCAAAAAAAGCACACAAAAGGATATGGCTCATATCGTAATTGGTATGCCATGCACCAAATGTCTAAATCTTGGACATAGCTAAATTATTTTCATCCAAAAAAAGAAAAAAAAAGGGCGTTTAAATATGGTCTATTATAGTGTATAATAGTTTTAATAATATGTACCAACCATGTTGTATGAACTTAACCTATGTTTGGCTCACATTAATAAGTTGTTTATAAAATATTCAAGCCACTTTACATTCACATTCGTAAGTACTGTGTAGTTATCAATAACTCATTTTTATCTATTTATAATTTAAGGCTCGTTTAACAGCGCTTTTGCTTCTTCTGTTTTCCGCTTCTTTTAAAAGAGTTTAATGAGAAAGTTATCTTAATTTGTGTTTGATACCTAATTTCGAAAAGAACTTCATCTTCCGAAAAAATGTTTATAGGAAGTTACATTGTCTAAAATTTCTCTAAATGTTCTTCCTACTAAAAGAAACACTTTTATAATATTAAGTATGAGTTCGAAAGCAACTTTCAAATATCAGACTTCTCAGAAATCATGTCAAACGAACTATTAACCTTTATAAATACTTTCTAATGGTATTATCGTAGTCGTCTTACGTGATATACACGTGACGATTATTAATTTGATGCATTAGTATAGTAGTAGTTTTTTAAGCTATTTCAATTGGAGTTAATTGTTTTCTAGACAATTTGTTTGAACATTATCTTGTTTGGTAGCAACTTCAATGTATAGGTTCCATCTTTTAAGGTCTTTTTTGAAGTCCATCTTTCAAGGAGTTAGATTAGAAGATAAATTCAATTTGAAATACCAAAAGTCCAAAACAATCTAATTTACTGTTGGAATATTTTATTTATTAATCCTTTTATGAGAGGATAAAACTATGTACCAAGTTTATAAGGATTAAGGTGTATAGAAACTTATGCTTGTTTGGTTAAATTTTTTAAGTACTTATAATTAACGACTTTTAAGGGATTTATGGTTAAAAACTATACAAAAGTTGTAAATTTTAACTTTTAAGCAATATATAGTTAAAATTATTGTTTAATCAGCTTATAAAAATTGATTATTATTATTTTTAATCGAACATGCTGTTAGAATGATACTTCAAATAAGGTGTTTACAAGCGATTTATGAATTGAGCCAAACATTCTACTGGATAGATTTTAGTTGTTTTGCATAGACCTACATATTATTGGGCTCTCCTCTTAAAGTTATCAAAATTGAACAAGGTTAGTCACTTTAGAATTGATCTAAGAGTCCGTTCGATATGACTTTTACCTTTACTTTTGTTTTTTTGTAGAATAACTTATTGAAAAGTTATCGTATGTCAATTTTCTCTAAAAATTCTTTTAGTAAATAAAGCACTTTTAGAAAATTGTTCAAATATATTTAAAAGCAATTTTTAAATTTTAGAAGCAACTTTTAATTTTTTAAAACTGTTGTCAAATGAACACTAAATATAACACATTCAATTCACATCAAAACCAACGAGTTACAACCTAAACTTAACTAGTTTGCGACGAAAACAAGCTACTTCAACCCCCAAACAATCATATCCATAAGAAGTTAATCCATCAATTGCCACTCAACTTTATATTTAGTATTACCATAGTCATCAAATTTTATTTTGTTTTATCATGACCACTCAATCTTATACTTAGTATTAGCTGATCACCCAATTTGATATAACGTTTCACCATGATCATTCAACTTCTTTTTATTATTTTCACTAATTTTAAAAGGAGTAAAACGATAATTCTGCATTATATATAAAATGAATTTGAAATAATAATAATAATAATAAATAATAATAAAGCCCATGTGTGGCCCCCATTTTATAAAAAACTAATTCTTTTTCTGAACTCATTTTCAATTGTACATTCTTCCGATAAATTTTTTTATACATAAATCTAAAAAATTTCCTTATATTTTAATCACACGTTATCCAAAAAAAAATCACTATTACAATACATATCCTTTCATGATATTGGACTCAAAACACACCTTAAGTAGAAAAAGATGCCAAATCTTCAATCACACATTCTTTCAATAAATTAATTTTACACATAAATTTAAAATTTTTCCTTAATTTTTTACAATACATTCTTAAGAAAATCAATATTATAACTCATTTTCACAGCAAATGGGGCTCAAATAGGGCTAAAATAAAAACTTATTTAAAAAAAATTACTTCAAAAAATAAAATAAAAATTTATTTAAAAAAAGTTATTTAGTAAAATAAAATAAAAATGTATTTAAAAAAAATTCCTTAAAAAAATAAAATAAAAACTTATTTAAAAAAAAGGTTACTAGGAAAAATAAAATAAAATAAAAAATTATTTTTAAAAAAGCTTATATCTTTTTTTTAATTTATTATATATACTGTAAAATTACCATTTTACATGTTTTAAATTTAGTGAAAATGGTGAAAAAAAGTTGGATGACCATGGTGAAACGTTATATGAAATTGTGTGATCATGATGAAATAAAATCAAATTGAGTGACCATAGTGACATTAAGTATAAAATTGAGCGGTCATGATAAAACAAAATCAAATTGAATGATTATGATGATATTAAATATAAAATTGAGTAGCCATTGATCATTCACATATCCATAATTAAAATTTTGCTTTTTCCTTTTTCCTTTTTTCTAATTAAATTTTATTTATTTTTTAAACTACTAGAAAGTAAACAACATACCATTTGGTATGGTTAATGCTATTTGGTTCAACTGAAATTACAATATCAATTTAGCCTCTATTTGATCAACATTATTTTTTTATTTTCATTCTTTTACTCATTTTCAACCACACATTCTTCAATAAAATAATATTTTTCATCACATCAATAATTTTTCTTTTTTTTTTTAACCACATATTNATGACAGAAATATACTTCAAACATAAATACAAAATTGAGCAAAGAACATTAAGGGTGTGTTTGAGCCATATTATCTTGAAAAAATATATTTTGAAATAGTAGATTGATGGAGAATGTGTGGTTGAAAAAGAAGGAAAAGTTATTGTTGTGATGAAAAATATTATTTTATTGAAAAATGTGTGGTTAAAAATGAAAATGTGAATTTTAATGTTTAACACACACAGGCTAAAAGATAGGTATCGCGTTTAGCCATTTGGTATACCTTCCCTAGTCTCCGCCTCCACCAATGAAAATGAAAAATTGGAAATCGCTTCTTCGTTTCTTCCTCCTCTGCGTCTCGAGTCCCAATTGCCACCGCGCCTATATATACACGTCCCCTCGAAAACCTAAATGCACATCTCATCCTAATCTCTTCCATTTGATCACAGAAGTTGATAATTTCGAGAAAAAATGGCTACTCTCACTATCACCGGATTGCTCAAACAGGTCGCCGGAAAATTCCCCTTCCGGCGTGCTATCTCTCTTTCCGGAAAGTTCGATCTCACCCATGCACGGCTTCATGAACTAGTTGAACGCGCCGCCTCTCGCCTTCTAGCCGCCGGTGTCAAGCCTGGCGACGTAGTGGCCCTCACATTTCCTAACACCGTTGAGGTATATTTTAAACCTCTGTTTTCCTTAACGTTGAGTATTTAAATTGTATTTAGCTTATGAAACAGTATGTTTTTGTTCGCACTGTTTTCATTATGCAAAGCGTGTTTCGATTGTTCGTGAGATTGAGAAAAATAATATTTATAGACTATTCTAATTTCTATGTATACTGCGTGTCCTTAGTTTAGCAACGACTCGATTAAAAAAGACAAGATTTTATATATTGAGCTTTTGATTTATATATTTAATACCAGTTTCAATTGCGCGTTTCTTAGTTTAATAACGGTTTGATTAAAAAGGCATGATTTGATCTATTAAGCTTCGATTTTTTTAGTTAATTACAGCTTGGATTACGAGTTTCTTAGTTTATTAACGGTTCGATTAAAAACATGATTTTAACAATTACCGTTTGGTATTTTATTCAATTACAGTTTGTAATTATGTTTCTGGCCGTGATTCGTGTCCGAGCCACCGCTGCGCCACTTAATGCTGCCTACACTTTAGATGAATTTGAGTTCTACTTGTCAGACTCAGAATCGAAGCTTTTATTGACTTCGAAGGAAGGCAATGAACCTGCTCAATCCGCAGCTGCGAAACTGAACATTCCTCATGCCAAAGCCACGCTTGCAGATGCCGATTCGGAAGTTACTCTGTCATTAACTCAGTTTGAGTCATCTCCTGATTCACTTTCTGAACTCCTAAACAACCCTTCTGATGTGGCACTTTTTCTCCATACATCTGGAACGACAAGCCGCCCCAAAGGCGTTCCGTTAACTCAGCACAATCTATATTCTTCCGTGAAAAATATCAAATCGGTGTATAAACTTTCAGAGTCAGATGCTACGGTTATCGTGTTGCCTTTGTTTCACGTGCATGGGTTACTGGCTGGGTTGTTGAGTTCGCTTGGTGCTGGAGCTTCCGTGGTTCTCCCTGCTGCTGGCAGATTCTCAGCTTCCACATTTTGGTCAGACATGAATAAGTATAATGCCACATGGTACACAGCTGTGCCAACCATACATCAAATCATACTTGATCGCCATCTCAGCAGCCCCGAACCCAATTACCCAAAACTACGATTCATTAGGAGCTGCAGCGCCTCTTTGGCTCCTTCCATCTTGGCTAGGCTTGAAGAGGCCTTTGCTGCGCCAGTTCTAGAGGCATATGCGATGACAGAGGCAACACACTTGATGGCCTCCAACCCATTGTTTGAGGAAGGACCACATAAGCCTGGTTCAGTTGGGAAACCCGTAGGTCAAGAGATGGTGATATTAGATGAGAATGGGGTGAAACAGGGGGCTAATGCCAATGGTGAGGTTTGTATTCGGGGTCCAAATGTGACTGAAGGGTACAAGAACAACCTGGAAGCTAATAAATCAGCTTTCCTATTTGGGTGGTTCCATACAGGAGACCTTGGGTTCCTCGACTCGGATGGCTATTTGCATCTCGTTGGCCGAATCAAGGAGTTGATCAATCGTGGAGGTATTGTTTTACATGATGGGTTCATCTATGTATTTTGCATGACAATGACTCAATACATCCATGCATTTTGCACAACGGTCCATTTTGTAGAAAGTTTAAGACTTTAAGATATGCCTTTATAATTTGATAGTATGACTTTTGTTTAAAATATCATGCATATCTCATTAATATTAGGTTTCATTCACGATCCAAGCAAAGTGGCCTTTTTGTTTGATGATGTTTGCATCTGATCCATACTGTATGTTCTGAAATTATGTGGCATGAATTTTATTTACCGGGAACTTATTATCATTAAAAGCGAAGTTTGGTGTTGCAAGAATATTGGATGAAGTTTTTAGTGCATATGATCATATGTCTTTTCAATTTTTATGTCTTGCATTTTCCATGATCTTTCCTAAAGCAAATAACGAGAGTTGTTGCCATCAGCACGGAGTAAAGGCATTTGATAAGACAAGCGCCAGCCAGTTATGGTGCATAGGGGTAGCTTTATTATAGCTTTTGGTCATCGCAATTTCGTGAAATAATTAAAAAACGGGGGTCATACAGTTGTCACTTTTATGATTATGATCTCGATGGCTTTCCACTATAGCTCCATAGTACCAGTGCGATCCATTGTCTTAGAAATGCCTCGTTGTCATGCCTGCACATTTCTCATCATTGTCCTAGGAGGCATCGTTTTTGTCCTTTATGATTCCATTGGAAGCAAACTAATTGGCGAAAGGTGTTTAGCCTGAAGCTTTCAGGATTTCTAGGCCCATTTCATCATGTTTTACGAAAGAACTAAGAATGTTTTGATTGTAGTCTTGAGGAATATTTGCTTATAAATCTTTAGCTCTTGGAATTGAATAAACTTTGTCCTTGCCTAGTCATTTAACACCAGCCGTTGAGGATAAAATGACTTTGTCCAGAGAAAATAGCTTCTTGTCAGTGATCAAGTATAATGACCATACTAATTAAAATTCATTCAACAGTGCAAATTTACTTTGATAATATGAACCATGTATTTTTACACACATCATAAAATAGTTTCAATAATTTCTCTTCACAATTGCAGGGGAAAAGATATCACCGATTGAAGTGGATGCTGTCCTTTTATCTCTTCCTGACATTGCTCAAGCTGTTGCATTCGGAGTCCCGGATGACAAATATGGGGAAGAGGTAAGCAGCCATTAGTGTCGCAATCTCTCTTTGTTTCATCACCCATTCATAATCTTATATCTACCTGTCTCATTTTGATAAGAAAACAAAAATGTGTGGTCATCTCATGCTAAGTGTGACTATATGCGTGATTATCGGTTTATACGCATGGGATGTGACTCACAATTTACCAATTAAACAAAATTAAAGTGAAGTGAAAAGGATCTCCTAGTAGTTTAGTATTTCCTGATTTGACATGCCTCCATATGCCTTTGAATATTCCACACAATTTCCCTACCACTCAAATGCAATAAGGAAGAGGAAAGAAAATAATATACAAATAAGAGAAGTCTTCAAAGCCTTTTAAGTCTGTCCAAATATGTGGCTGGCCAGAGGATGCTTTGACAGATGTCACAGATCAAGATTTTTCAATATTGTTTTAGAGGAAAAAGAAATATCCTGCTAGAAACTTCTCGTGTAACTTGAAATAAGTGTAGTCAAGACTAGAACAGTATGTGATGGCCAAGTATATTCTCTCTTGCTATTTCTACCATATTCATAATTTGACTCGTTTAGGAGAATTTGTGATGGCCAAGTATATTCTCTCTTGCTAAGGTCCATTATGTGGACAACATAATCTGGCACAGTAAACATTTTCCATAATCCTAATTGAAGACGAAAAAAAAAAAAAAAACTATTATTTCCAGGGTAATCTTTATGTCACTGGCCTTACACAAGATTTCTAATCCAGGATCCATAACGCCCTCTCATCAATCTATCTGCTGCTCCAATAGGAGTACTCTACCGGCCTTTTCTACATTTCTTCTGCCAACTTTATATCCATTTGTGGTGAACTATTTATCTTTATTGGAATAGAGATCATCTTTTGACTAAACAAAGTACAAGTGTTCGATACTCCGGTTGGCTAAATGGTTTAGATGTCCATATTCTCTTGGGCAGCTGCTACTTTGGCAACTAAAAACAGTGTTATGTCCAACACAAGCAACATCTTTCTTACTGGTTGTGTAAATAGTGTAATATTCTCACAAGATCTTTATCTCTGCGTATTCAGATAAATTGTGCAGTTATACCCCGAGAAGGATCAAACCTCGACGAGGCTGAGGTGTCTAGATTCTGCAAGAAAAATCTTGCGGCCTTCAAGGTGCCAAAGAAGGTTTTCATTACCGATTCTCTCCCAAGAACTGCTACAGGGAAAATCCAGCGACGAATTGTAGCGGAGCACTTCCTTGCTCAGATATCTACTGCTAAAGTCTCGAAGTTGGGAGCCTAAACAAGTGCTGAGCCAAGGGGAAATAAGAGCAACAGTCAACTGTCTTTGTTACTGGATTTCAATACTCACATTTTACAATTGTCGAAAAAGCCAATTGCTCCATTTGATAAAATTATGTGGGTAGGTTTTTAGGTTTCTTGATATATAATATATTATATTATTCTTGTAACCAACCAATTCATTATTTTTATTTATAAATAATGGTAACAGATGATGTATTTACACGTGCGGAGGGGGCTGAGAGATGTGGCATACACGTCATGGATTTTACAACCTTCAAAATATTTTGGGCAAATCAAGGAAAATTTACTAGTCTTTTAGTAGTGGGGTGGATTGTAAAAATATAGGATTTCGTTAGAAATTTTCGAAAGAAGGTTAGGTTTTATTTTTTCTTCGAGAAATTTCCTCTTATATATTTTATTTTGTTTTTCATAAAAGTTTTGTCAATTTTTGAGTAAGATCAATCATATCTAGAGTTTTAAAAAAAAAGGTAAAACTAAAAAGAAAGCCTTATTTTGAAGGTAGGTTGAGATTTAGAAAAACCTTCTTTTGTGATTTTTTTTTTTTTTTTTTTAAATCTCTTTTTTGGAGAAAACTTGGAAAAGTTTTTCTTTTGAAAGTTCGCTCCTGAATTTTTTGGGGTTTGGGCATCCACATTCTCTTTCTTGGCTTATTAGCACAAAACGTTTTTACGTTTGGCTTTTAGTGTGCAAAATGTTCTTGTCAAAAAATAAGGACAAAACGTAAGAACCTTTTGTGCTAATAAGTATATAATTGACAAACATGTATTTTACTAGTCTTACAATTAAAGAAGTGAGGCGACCAAGTCACCATGTTGAGCAAGTTAGAGAATTGACATGAAATTTACACACGCACATACATAAATAAAGCTTATTCTATATACTCCCTTTCTAAATCGCACTAGCTAAAATTAATCATGAAATGTTTTAAAGGACTCAAGTGTCCCACCATCATTGACCCCTCTATCATTCATTATACAAATCTCTCCACTCACAATCGCCTATTGTACACAATCACGACCATGGTTTGCAATCACTATCTGAATTTCTTTAATGCCGTCACTGATATACAATTTTAAAAGTTGATAAATCATTTATAGAGATAAATTGTGACTTGCTACTTCGGCTAACATGCTTATGTGCAAATGTTTCTCTTCAACAAGAAGAAATTAATTCAATTTGAAGAGTATTATTTCAAATATTTTCTTATGTATGCGTGCCCACACGTGCGCGATGAAGATTTTTGAAGAATTTATAGGGTCAAAGTGATATTGCTTTGAAGTTAGATGTGGCCGAAAAAAAATAGTACCCATTACTTTACTAGTCAATAATAAACTATGCAATCGAATTGAAGATTAATGGATAAATGACATTTTAGTTGTGCATAGTATTGGGAATGATATATTTTGAGATATTTATAGACCTCATTTTCAAAGTATGAAAACATGTGAAGAAATATGTGCCAACGGTCCCAAACATTTCAAATTTTTGCGCAATTTATCCTAACTTTTGATTTGTGTTAGCGGAGGTCCTAAACCTTTAATAAATATGCGGCGGAGGTCCATTTCCCATCCATTTTATCGTTAGTTAATTCATCTAATGTCACTCATTTTCCTTATTTTCACTTCAACATTAGCTTCACTCCATCTATCAACTTTAACACTTTTTTCCAACTAATTAATTCCACACACACACACACAAACACACACAAATGAGCCATTTTACTGTGTGAAGTTTCTTGCAAAGTTATGAATCAAAAACCGAAAATAGAGAAATTCTTATCCTTTTTCATAGATTGGAAGTACAAGAATGAGAATGGTGGACGTGGACAGGAGGATGACCGGTTTAAATCTGGCTCACATGGCCGGCCTACGCCGCCTTTCCGCCAGAGCTGCCGCCTTCGCTCCCTCTACCCCACTACTGCCGCGCAACAGTCTTCTATCCTTCAGTTCCTTAGCAGATAAAGTCATCGACCATCTTAAGAATTCGGGCATCCAAGTCCGGCAGGGGTTATCCGAAGTAGAATTTGCGTTAGCGGAGGTGGAGTTTGGGTTCGCTTTCCCATCGGACCTCAAAGCTGTGCTATCGGCTAGTTTGCCTCTAGGACCTGGCTTCCCTACTAGCACTCGTCTGGTTCTACTCGCTTGCAACTCCGCGCCTCCATTGACCTACCAATCGCCTCCATTACCTTTCACATAGCACGGAATGCTTTGTGCTCCAAGTCTTAGGGTCCGCGCCCATCTGATCCGGAAAAAGCCCTTAAAATAGCACGAAACGCACTCAAACGGGCCCCATATTCTAATACCCGTTTTCAACCATTGTTACATTCCTTGCAACCCATGTTTAGCTGGAAACCCCATATTCTATGTTGACGAAAACAGAATTTCCTGCTGTGGGTTTGATTTATCAGACTTTTTCGACAGAGAATCTTCACTACTATGGTGCCGGCACTGCTGTGGTGGTGGTGCCAGAACTTGATCCGAGAAAGAGAGAGGGAGGGAAGGAAGAGAGGGATAAATTATTTTTTATTTTGTTTTTATTTAATATTTATCCCTCCTAAATTGGTCAAAGTGCACTATTTCGGTCAAACTAACGGTCAAATGGATGGAAACTATCCATTTGGACCACCGCCGCATATTTATTAAAGGTTTGGGACATTCGCTGACACAAATCAAATGTTAGGATAAAGTACGCAAAAATCTGAAATGTTTAGGACCGTTGCTGCAATTATCCCTAATTATAATATTGTAGGAAAAATATTGTATTTGTTATGTTGTTTGAAATCTTTTTGTTTCTTACAACAATCAAGTCAAAATTTCAGACTTTGCCACTTATCGAGATTACACGCGAGAGTTTTTTTTAACACGAGAGAAATGAAAATATTATAATCTTTTTAATTTTTATGTGAAATGTCTATTTATAAATTAATACTTAAGGAAAAATTGCAGCAAAGTACCTACCTTTTCAAATTTTTATAGAGTTTACCATAACTTTCAGTTTGTGCCAATGAAAATCTCAAACCTTTGATAAAACACTCATGCTTTAGCACCTGGCGCAAGGGCTCCTGGTGCAACAACAAGCACCAGTTTAACTTGGGGGGGGGTGATTTAGTAGTAGCGGGTGGTAAAATGGCTATGTTAAATTAGCAGTTGAGGTCCAAATGAATGGAATTTGACTTTTAACTGACCAAGAAAATCAAAATTTGACCTAATTAAAAAGGGTAAAATGACAACTTCATATTTTTTGGATGATATTATGGTTAGGGGTGGCTGACTGTGATCGATGGTGACGATTTTGATTTGCTTGGGTGGGGTGGGGTGACGTTTTATTAATTTTTTGTTTTTGATTTATTTTTGAACTTATTGAACGTGAGGAAAATATTAAGTAACAATTTGCACTTTTTAATTTGGTCAATTTTTGACTTTTTTAGTTAACTAACGGTCAAATTCCATCAATTTGGACCCCAATTGCTAATTTGTCAAATGTTTGAGACTTTTATTGACATAAATTGAAGGTTATGGTAAAATTTACAAAAAATTAAAAGGTTAGAAACAACTTCTGCAATTTTCGTAATAATTAAGAGAGTATTTGATGGGGATTAAAATTAGATTTATAGTAGATTATGATAGAAAATTTTGAAATGTGTAGTTGAAAAGATGTGGGACCTATAAAAAATGTGGTTAATATTGATTGTTTGACTTTAATTTAAATTAAAATCTGATTTTAATCCGAAAAAAACATAGCCTAAATGAAGGCTAATTTTCGAGTTAATTGTTTCAGTAGCCACTGTACTTTATTAATTGTCACGGCTTACTCATTGAACTTTATAATGCTTCCCAATAGCCCTTAAACTTATCTTCGTTTGACTAAAATGGCCATCGGATGGATTTTGTCCGGGACCATGTTGACGTGGAAGACAGGAAGGTGATTTGGCCGTTAAAATTAGTAACATTTTGGACATGTGGACGACAAATCACCCAAACATTGCCTTAGCTACAGTTAAAAAAAAAAAAGAAAAAAGAAAGAGTTAATTTACAATTAACTCAATTGAAACTCGTTCATCCCTTCCATCCAAACTGAAGAAACCTAAGCCCTAGTCGTTGGCTCAAATCCCTCCACCCAAATTGAAGAAACCCAAGCCTTAGTCGTTGCCCCAAATCTGTTTCCTTTGCAAATATGTCTCCACCTTCGAATTGGAAAACCCATTGACCTTTGATTCAGGTTGTGGTTGTGCAAATGCAACACAATTATCAAACCCAACCCGTAATCCCCAAATCAATTTTGAACACAAACACCCAAATCATTTTCGAACATTAGAGAAGGCGTGCACATGGATGATGAAAGTGAAGGTAAATTTTTCAGAATGTACATGTTTTTGTTTCCTAATTGCTGCAGATTGAGTTGTCGAGTAAATGGGAAGTGTATGTTTGACATGGCCAAAAGGAAAACTCCCACTTTCACCATCACTTCAATCGGTATTTTAGATTAATTTCTTACATTTTACTTATTAAAATTTTTGTTCTTAGAACACAGAGATACCAAAACTTTTCAGAATGTTATTGTTTTTATTTCATAATTGTTGTAGTTTGAGTTATTCAGTAAATGGGAAGTGTACGTTTGACATGGCCAAAAAGAAAACTCCCACTTTCACCATTCACTTCAATCGTTATTCTAGATGAATTTCTTACATTTTTGCTTATTATGCGATAGGTCATGATAATGATCCAAATTTCGTAGATCCTGATAATGATGTTGCATCTGATGAAGATGACATATTGTACGACAAAAATGTGACTGATGGGATTGAAGTGGGGTTGGATGGATGTGAAAGGGCAGTGGAAGAAGAGTTGAATTTTTTGGTGCTGCGGTTGAACGTTTTGGTGCTGCAGTTGAAGCATCCTTTTTATTTTTATTTTTTTTGAAGCAATCATAATTAGGTGCTTTTGTATAGATGTATCATCTTAAAGGGTGATTAGGTTTGTATTTTGTTGGCTGCTTTGTGTTCTAGAAAAGTTGTGCGCAATGTTTGAATCTTAAAGGGCGCACTTAAATTAGTCTATTACAACATCACATCGAAGTCTCGATGCCTTCATGTACTACAACTACTAGTGCCGATTACATGAGCATTAAGTTTGAAAACTACAACATACATCTTTTAATCGTCTATTACATAGTTGGAAGAAATTTATAGGACTCTTCCTTTTCCTTTCTCGTTGTCCTTGGTAGCTCATTTTCCCTTACAAATCGTTATGTTGATAGATATCTCCAATTGTTTTTCTTCTATTAACTGAATGGCTATCTTCAATATAGACGACAAATCTTCAATCAGATCTTTCGTCTTCGATTTAACACTAGACTCACCTTCAAATTGCAAAGGTGTTTCTTACGACGACGATGCATCATTGGCCCACTTAAAATAATCACAGTCTCTAGTACAACATAAGAATAAACGACCTATGTTTTTTATCTTTTTTTCAACCTCCATACATTTTACAAAGCCTAATCCGTATTCTGGACATCGTGTCTTTGTTGGGCATTCCGGCAACGTGTGCCTGTGCATCCTACAGTTATGACAAAAACCCTTTGTTTCTCCCTGCCATTTTGCAGTTGTATGTTGTACTGAACAAAGAAATTCAAAAAAATTTACCCAATTTCATAAGAATGCAGTAGTTTAAATCTTAGGAAGATAAAGAAGCAATTGTTTGTTAATAATGATAAAAACATCCATATGTCAGCAGAACTCAGAACGAGTAATTCAGAATGCACTTCCACACTTTGTATTCCCCCAAACATGAATATGCTTATCCAATCACATCGTGTGCCCGTTAGTATTGAAATTTTAAAGAAACATCACAATTTCATAGAATTTTTATATTATGTAGTAGTTTTCATCTAGAAATTTATATATAATGAGCACTATCTCAAATATATGCAGTAGTTTACCATAAATCCGCACATACACTGGTGTCTAATTGAATGCAAATGCTGACCTGAGATTCTTAATTACGATTGTAAGGGTAATCAAGGTAAGATTGATGTGGCAGCCTTCCCTAAGCCGCTCACCATCTGCATTTGTCTGTGAAGCCCTTTCACTCGCAGCTAAAACAATTTCGTAGGTCAGAACCGAGAACACATTCTCTAATGTTCGAAAATGATTTGGGTGTCTGTGTTCGAAATTGATTTGGGGATTACGAGTTGGGTTTGGTAATTGTGTTGCGATTGCACAACCGCAACCTGAATTAAAGGTCAATGGTTTTCCAATTCGAAGGTAGAGACACATTTGCTTGGGTGGAGGGATTCGGGGCAACGGCTAGGGCTTGGGTTTCTTCAGTTTGGGTGGAGAGGATAAATGGGTTTCAATTGAGTTAATTGTAAATTAACTCTTCCTTTTTTTATTGTAGCTAAGGCAATGTTTCGGTGCTTTATCGTCCACGTGTCCAAGAGGTTAACAATTTTAATGGCCAAATCAGCTTCCTGTCTTCCAAGTCAACATGTTCACGAACAGAATCCAATGGCCATTTTAGTGAATCGGAGATAAGTTGAATGGCTATTGGGAAGCATTGTAAAGTTCAATGGGTAAGCCGTGACGATAAGTAAAGTATAGTGGCCACTGAAATAGTTAACTTCTATTTTTCATTTTAACAATTAAAGGACATTTTAAAAAATTCCTCCAAATCCAAACCTCATAATTTTCCTTTTCTGCCATGCCCAAAACCTGACTTTCCACTTTTCCTTGCTAAAACCTCAGGTCCTTTCACCCTTATCGTGTTTCAAAATTCTCACAACAAGGCAAATAAATAAATAAATAAATGGTGAGTGAAAGGCAGAGAACAGCCAGAAAATGAAGCACACCTAGAATTGTTCCCGAAGACAGAGCCAACGCCACCAAAGGACCCAAAAAAGAAGAACAAAAAGGGCAAATTCAAGTGTAAAAATCCTACAAAAATGACCCAAACAAGCTCAAGAAATCAACACACAAAAACGCCCATTTCGAGTCCCAGGTATGAAGTCTGGGGAGAGCTATTATATATGCAAGGCACGTGACCATAGTGCCAAGGACTGTCCAACAAAATCTGAGTGGGAAAAGAAAAATGTTGGTTTTTATTAACTGGGACTTATATGAATGTAAGAGGAGTAGATTCTTTTCTTATTTCTTTAACATATTGTTATGGGTGAGCTAGATTCTCAGCCCAATCCAACAACTCAGGACAATAACTCAAATTTGAATAGCAAATCCAGTACCTACTATATTAATTACAATAATTAAGTCAATTACAACAATCAATAAGAAGAGAAAAGAAAAAGTTTGGAAAGAGAAGTTAGAGAGGATATTTCACACACATCAAAATCACACCCTCTATCTCTCACTCTTTACAGTTATATCAAAATGGAAATTTGCCAGAAAGAGCAAAAAATGTGTTTTAGTCAATTACAACTTTAACAAAATAAAGACAAACAAAACGGCATCGTATGTTGCCCCTTCCGAAATGTGTTAGCCGTTAGTGACCGTAGCCTCTTCTTGCTTTCTTCTTTGTTTCTTCTCAAGGCTGCTTCTCCTCTTATTTCTTCCTTAGGCTTTATCTAATTGTGGCTTGTCTTCATAACATCCCTCACCCATAAAATAACCTTGTCCCCAAGGTCCAAAAGAAGGAAATGTTGATTGAATAAAATCAGCAGATTCCCAGGTTGCATCTTCCACATTGGTCCATTCCCATTGCACTAACCACTGAGTAACAACTTGGTTATTTCCTTTAACGATTTGGGTAGACAGAACGTTCTCAGGCTGTTTGTGGTTTCTCATTCGCTTGTACAATACTGGTAATGTATAGATTGGAACTACTTTCTTCCCTAATTTTTTCTTTAATAAAGAAACATAAAATACATGGTGGATTTTAACCTCTGGGGGTAGTTCTAATTTGTAAGCAACCTTCCCAATCCTCTGAATTACTCTACAAGGGCCATAGTATTTTGCTGCTAACTTTTGGTTCACTCTCTTAGCTAATGTATGTTGTACATAAGGGTGTAGTTTGAGGTACACCTAATCATCCACTAGAAATTCCCTTTCACTTCTATGTTTGTCCGCATATTGCTTCATCCATGCTCTTGCCTGTGCCAAGTTCTCTCTTAATGCCTGATCCATTTTGTGTCTTTCCTATAAAAGTTCTTCCATTGCAGCCACCTTGAGGTATTGATAAGGTCCAAGAGCTAATTGTGGGTTTAATGCAATAAAAGGGCTTCAAATGGAGTCATCTTGATAGTAGTGTGCAAAGTCGTGTTGTACCACCACTCAGCCAGGCTGATCCATCTACTCCATTGCTTTGGCTGATGATAGACCATACATATGAAGTACATTTTAAGGCATTGATTAAGCCTTTCAGTCTGTCCATCTGTCTGTGGGTGCATTGAGTAGCAATGCAATTATTTTACTACTTGCTTCTTCATCTCCTTGGTAGCTGGTTATCACTTCTTGCATCCACACCGGTGTCACAGTAGTGATTGCCCAACATTCTGTGCTTTCTCCTTCCCTTCTAGATAGTGCATTCGCTACCTTATTATCCAACCCCTTTTTATATTGGATCTCATAACTAAGTACCAATAGCTTCGTCAACCATTTCTGTTGCAGTGGTGTGGTGATTCTTTGCTCCAGCAAGTATTTAAGGGATTGATGATCCGTCTTGATGATGAAATGATGCCCTTCTAGATAATGGCTCCACTTCCCCACCGCTATCACTAAAGCCAGTAATTCCTTTTCATAGATGGATATGCCTAAATTCCTATTGTAATGCCCTTACTTAAGTAGGTAATAGGTCTGTTGTATTGCATCAATACAACCCTCATACCACCATAGCAGGCATCAGTTTCAACGATAAATGGTATTGAGAAATTTGGCAAAGCCAGCACTGGAGTAGTACTCCTAGCTTCTTTTAGTTCCTGAAAAGATCTGTCAGCTGCCTCATTCCATTTGAAATTCTCCTTCTTTAACAAGTCAGTTAAAGACCGTGCTATAGTCCCAATTTTCCCTTACAAACTTCTTGTAATAGCTTGTCAAACCTAGAAAACCCCTTAGCAATTTGATGTTACTTGGTTTAGGCCAATTCATCATTGTTGCTACCTTGGTAGGATCTACTGCTACTCCTTCAGCAGTGATGATTTGTCCAAGGTACTCCACTTTAGATTGTCCAAATAAACACTTGCTCTCCTTGGCATATAACTGGTGTTCTTTCAGTAGGTTTAGGACCATTGTCACATGGTCACAATGACTCTTCAAATCAGTAATGTAAACCAGAATATCATAAAAAAAGCAATACAAACTTCCTGAGTTGCTTCTTAAATACTTCATTCATCAAACATTGGAACGTGGCTGGGGCGTTAGTAAGCCCGAAGGGCTTTACTCTGAATTCATATAGCCCTTCACGTGTCTTGAAGGCTATTTTGTGTACATCTTCGACTGCTATTCTGATTTGATGGTAACCAACCCTTAAGTCAATCTTGGTGAACCATTTAGCTCCGTTCAGCTCATCTAACATATCATCAATTAGTGGCATAGGATATTTATTCTTGATAGTGAGACTGTTCAATTGTCTGTAATCTACACAAAATCTCCAAGTGCCATCCTTCTTTTTAACCAAGAGTACAGGTGAGGCATAAAAGCTGTTACTAGGCTGAATTATTCCATTCTCCCTCATGTCTTTAACCATCTTTTCAATCTCAGCCTTCTGTATGTATGGACATCTACAGGGCCTAATCCTAAATGGTTGTGCCCCTTCTTTAACGGTTATTTGGTGATCATTGAATCTTTTTGGAGGCAACGCTTTCGGATCTGAAAAAACCATAGAGAATTGGTTTACCACTGCTTGCAGGTCGGCAGGGGCTCGTTCTTGTTCTTTCTCAGTGGCAGCAGTGATCTGAGCCACTATCCCATAGCTGTGATTCCTGAACCACTGCTTGTCTTCTTTATCATTCATCATCCTAACTTCTTCGTTAATTTGTTCACAATTCAACTCCATTTCTTTGCCCTCATAAGTGAAAGTGATGCTCCCTCTATTGAAATCAAACAACACCGAGTTAAATTGACTTAACCAATCCACTCCCAATACCATATCACTCCCTTCCAGTTTCAACACCCTCAGTTGATTTTGGAATTCTAGGCCTTGAATCTCCCAGTTTAATTGATTATAGATGGCCCTACTAATCAGCTTATCTCCTCCAGCTACTGTGATAGAGGTAGGTTTAGCCTGTTCCATTTTATATTGAATGATTTGGGCCAATCGTTCATCAATAAAACTGTGGGTGCCAACTGTCAATTAATATGGATACTCTTCTCCCTTTAATTCTTCCAGGCAACCTGATCGTTGTAGATCTGTTGCTCCCCACCAATGTCTGAATAGAGATTTCCATCACTACTTCTGCACTTTCCTCCACTACACCCTCTCCTTCATTTCCTTGTACTTCATTCGGGTCTTCCTCACCTTTCTCATCCACCAATATAAAGTTTAACATCTTGTTCTTACATACATGATCCATGGTATATTTTTCATCACATTTGTAGTACAATCCCAACTCCCTTTTTGTTTGAAAATCTGAAGGTATGATGGCTTTAAATTTCAAAGGGTTGGTAGAATTTTTTGGATTAGGTTCTGCAATAGGGGTGGGTCTATGTATAGGATCCATTGGTTTATTATTGGAGTGAGTCCATTTGGATTGTGGGTAAAGCTTCTATGCCCTGGCTCTTCTATTTAGAGCAGTTATGGTGTTTTCCTGTAGGATGGCCACTTCAAAAGCCTTGGCCAATGTGGTAGGTCTGATAATCTTCACCATTGGTTTAATTTCCTCCTTCAATCCACTGGTGAAGATAGATATATAGTAGGATTCAAGGAAGTTGGGTAAAGTTAACATCAATTGTGATTTTAACTCCTCAAACTGCTCCTGATACTCAGTTATGGTCCCTTTCTGTCTCACATTGCTGAATACCTCTATTACTTCTTCAGTTGTGTTCTCTGCAAACCTCCTACCAAGCTCCCTTGCAAATACATCACAACCAGCAGTTGGATGGCTAGAGATGAATCCATGGAACCAGTGTCGGCCTTCCCCTTCAGATACATCTGAGCAATCCCCACTTTCATCTCGTCTTCTACCTGATGAATCTGGAAATATTTGCTTGCTTTCCTCAGCCACTCCCTAGGCCCATCTTCACTAAAATAAGGAAAGTCTATTTTGGGTATCGTGGTAGCCTATCTAACCTCTCGGTTTCCACTGGTGTAACCAGAATGAATTTCATGCCCTCTAAAGCTACCACTGGCTTGAGATGGAGACCCACCTCCTTCTACTGGTTTTTCTTTACCATCACTTTTACTCCCAGTCAATTGAGCTAGCATCAACTTCATTTCCCCCATCATTTGCTCCATTTGGTCCTGCCTAGTACCAACAACCTGTAGCATTTGCTCATTCCTTTTAAAAGCCATTCCCAAATTTGCTATCTCCTTATCCAACCTCTTAAGGTGCTCCTTATTAGATTTACTTCCAGTCTCTGCCATTCCCAGATTTCGTACCTGCTCTGATACCAAATGTTATGGTTGAGCTAGATTCTCTACCCAATCCAACAACTCAGGACAATAACTCAAATTTGAATAGCAAATCCAATACCCACTATATTAATTGCAATAATTAAATCAATTACAACAATCAATAAGAAGAGAAAAGAAAAAGTTTGGAAATAGAAGTTAGAGAGGATATTTCACACACATCAAAATCACACCCTTTATCTCTCCCTCTTTACAGTTATATCAAAATTGAAAGTTGCAAGAAAGAGCAAAAAACCTGTTTTGGTCAATCACAACTTTAACAAAATAAAGACAAACAAAACGACACCGTATGTTGCCCCTTTCAAAATGTGTTAGCCGTTAGTGACCTTAGCCTCTTCTTGCTTCCTTCTTTGTTTCTTCTTGTTCGCTGAAAATACACCGCAA
>CAIGRN010091364.1:0-17336 GCA_903798345.1 Fraxinus anomala | reverse complement strand
TAATATAATATAATTAACCCACCCGACTATTCTGACGACCGTTCTGATCACCGCTCTATTCCGATGACTATTCCGATAATTACTCCGGTGACCATTCCACCGCCGCTTTATTCCGACAACTGCTCCGATTCCGTTATTTGTTACCTGTAACTAGCAACATAAAATGTGACATGTAAATTTGAACTGTGAATCTGCAAAACGACGTGTGACCTGTTAATATTGATCTGTGACTCGTTTATATTAATTTGTGACCTATAAAAAATTATTGTGATTTGTGAACTCAAACATGTGACCAGTGAATTGTGATCTTAACAATTCATTTATTCATTGCAAATATATCATAATTTATCAAATTATTTGTCACAATTTATTTTTTGGTCACAAATCAAGAATAAAAATTTTTATAAGTCACAATTTATTCATCGGTTACAAATAAAAAATTCATACGTCACAATTTGTTTATCGGTCACAAATCACAAATATTATAAATCATAACTTATAAACAGTCACAAATTAACAATTTTTTAGGTCACACATTATTTTTTTTATCACAATTTATCTTTTGTATAGGTCACATATTATTTTGACACAGATTGATTAATTTAATAGTCACAAACAACCAAATAATCCGTGACCACCACCTCACCACTGCCATCGACAGCCCGGAACCATCGCCACCACCTCCCGGCAGCAAACCATCGTTTCAAATATCGTAGCTAACATCATCATCACCACTACGACCACTACCACACCATACCCCCACCACCCAAACACTATTAAAACCATAGATTCACCACCATCGCACAACAACATATCACCACTACACCATCACATATTTCATCCTACACACAGCACACCATCTCCTGAATCTCCATTTACACCACACCCAAACACGGATCACCACCGCACACTATCATTCTCACATATCAACATCGCACCATCACATATTTCATCATTTCTTCTATCCTACACACACAAATCACCCACGGCGTCGCTGTAGCAAATACTTTATTCTGTCACCCACACCGCACCATCACATATTTCATCCTTTCTTCAGTCACACATAAATCACTCATGGAGTAATCACGGTGGCGTTCTCTTCTATGACGACGAGCAGAGGAAAGGAGCGGTCGGTACCGCCATGCCAGTGCTTGATGACAACAAGGAGATGAAAGAGACGAATGACGTTATCACAGTGGCGAATGGCGAACGCCGCTGTGACGATGAGGATCAGCAATGAGGAGGAGAGAAGATGAGTAGTCGGTGCCGTCACCGGATCCGTCACCATCACCACGACCAACCACCTATTACAAGATCGGCACCACCGCCACCAACACCAACTAGGCACCACTGCCGCCATCGCCATCGCCCCTCTACGCCGCCATCACCAGAGAGAGAGAGAAAAAGTGAAATGTGAATCGGGTGATTTAGGGATTTAAAATCGGGATGTGTGGGTGGAGTGGGGGTGTGATGTGATGTATATAAATTAATTTTTAGTTTTATAATATTAATTAAAAGATCTGATTTTTGTAAAAATAAAATTGTGTTTTGAATTCGCATCTTTAAAACTATGGTTTCATGTAATTTCCTCTTATTTTTAATTATATATTGTTCTAATTTCTAGTAATTCATGAGAATTACTAGCTTCTATCAATTTCTAGCAATATCGTATGCATGGTAAGAAAATTCATGAGTTAAGATGATTTTTTAATGTAATTTATTCCTAATTATGTATTTTTTAATTATCTCATCTGTAATACAAACTTCCTATCTATTTCTTGAATTTTCATAGTGTTGGTCGCTAAAGAAACCAAGTCTTTAGTTTATATAAATTGTGGACATGTTTGAGCCCCAATTTTTGTATAGAATGTATTTTGAAATAGTAGATTGATGGATAATGTGTAATAAAAAAAAATGTAGGTTATGTGTAATACTATCTCCGTCCCATTTATATAATCTGACTTTGTTTTTTCACACAGATTAAGAAATCTGATTTGATGTTATTGAAAAAATCATTTTTATCAAAAAAATATTACTTTACCCTTATTTAATTATCTACAACTAATAGTAAATTGAGAAAAAATGGTTATAATTAGAAAAATTAAATAGAAGTATATTAATAAACGAACAAAACAAAATATCCTTAATAAAAAAATGACTATATAATTGGGATAAGAAAATAAGGAAAGTCGGCTTATATTTGAAAAATGCGTGATTGAAAAAATATATATATTAAAAAATGGAAATTAAATAAGGTCTATAATTTTTAGTAAATTCTGATTGAATGCACGTCGAAATGAATGCATCTGAAATGCAGCGAAGTGAGTGAGACAGATTTCGCGATTATATGACACAATAACAATGACGATATAATATTTTAGGAGCTTAACATTCAACACATGTCTAGTGTTATATATTTCGACGTCGCAATTTTTCAATTGGTATGGTGAAATTGTTTTCGTGGATGGAAAGTGAAATAATTTGGTTCAACTTTTAAAATTCGATTGGTCGTTCAGATCTACATATTCAGAAGTAAACGTGAAATTTTTGTGATTGTAAATCGCGCTTTGAAAAAGAATCGGTCCTAAACCATACGTTCCATCACTACACGTCGCTCATGTGGGTGAAATTTGCTTTCGTTCATTTTCAATGTGTTAGCTTTTGACATTTCAAGGTCGCTTAATTCCTGCCACCATACAACCAACAAATGAGGATAAAGGAATAAAATTGTAAATTTGCATGAATTGAAAAATGAAATGAAAGGGCGTCACATGTAGATGGTCCCACTTGATTTGACGTGAAAGCGATTATTAGAATAATGACCGAGCTGAAAATTAAATTCGATAAAAAATGAATTTTAAAAAATGAAAATTTAAGCCTAACCAAATCGAATTTATGGGTCCCTTCCAGCTGGCATGGAGAAAGATAAACAATGGATACGAATTTAATTGCACCAATCTCTTTACTTACATGGTCGGTTTTTGGAAGATTGATGTTAATTGGTCTTTGCTTCTGAGCCTCACAATCACCAATCATCGATGGTAAGGTAGACTTTATGGATAAACTCTCTCTCTCTCTCTCTCTCTCTTACAAATAATACAGCTTAATTATTATTATTATTATTATTATATAAAAGTAATAACCTAAAAAGGTGTGTTTATTGTTAATTGATTAGACGGTTTTAGGATAATAAAATGGTGGGTCCATTTTGTACCATCATCTCGAGACATTACGTACAAGGGTTATTTATTCGGAGGTATAGATTTTTGGATTACTCTTGTTCAACGCGGCCACGTCGACCGCCTTTTATTTTTAAGTCCTTATTTAATATACATTAAAATTTTTATTTTCATTCTTTTATTTATTTTCAATCACATATTATTCAATTAAATAATATTTTTCATCATATCAATAATTTTTCATTCTTTTTCAACCATACATCCTCCATCAATTTACTATTACAGAATACATTTTTTCAAAATAATGTGGCTCAAAAAATAATGTGGCTGTATGTTTGAGCCACATTATTTTGAAAGAGAGAAAAAAATTTACATATAATATTATTTTATCATAAAATTTGTGATTGAAAGAGAGAAAACATGTATTTTCAAAATAATATGAACTAATCAAAGGCATAATATGGGTGTGTTTGAAATCCATTTTATGAAAGAAAAAAAATTTATAATAATGATTTTATGAAGAGAGCGTGATTAAACATGTATGATGGCGTGGCAATCTGAGCAACACAGCTGTTGGCCTTGGCCCAATGGTCTTTCACAGGGGCCCACTTGGATGTAAAGCTGACGTGTATAATGGCAATTATTGTTATGTTTCGCCAGATACTTTCCGGACTTGAAACCTACAATATACCCTTATTCATTATCAATTTTGAAGTCCGTATTATCTCCATCTGCTTTATATGTATAACTGCTAGGCCCTTTATTTTTCGTTTTTGACCCCGTTACGAAGAAATCTCGGTGGGGAGTTTTCTTATATTTGTTAAAAAAAATTGTTGCACAGTTCGAATTTTCATTAATTCTGTTAGTCATTATTTGAAGGTTTTGTGATTGATTTACGTTCGCGAATTGAATTTTAGACGAGATAAATTAGGGCTCTTTTGCGTTTTTGAGAAATCTCGTTTATATCTCAATTTACTTCGATTCAGTAAGATATAAAAATTGTAAAAATGTTTAATAATTCTAAAAAGCAAGAATCGAGTAACAATCGCCAGATCGAAAATGTAAACCGCGTGGATGAAGATATCAACGACGAGGATTTGATCAACGATTCATCGGACGGTACAGAGATCTCATCCGCTGAGAATCCTTCGATTACGCAGAGGTTAGAGGAGATTCTTGTGGAGGATAGTGATGGCGATCTGCTGCTACAGAAGAGCGATGGATTTTTGNGGTACAGAGATCTCATCCGCTGAGAATCCTTCGATTACGCTGAGGTTAGAGGAGATTCTTGTGGAGGATAGTGATGGCGATCTGCTGCTACAGAAGAGCGATGGATTTTTGCAGTGGCTTCAGGCTCTAGATATGCAGGTTTTGGGGGCCTGTCGCACGGACGAAAGGTTGAAGCCTTTGCTGAAACTCAATTTATCCACCGGCGCAGCTGAGGATTGTTTGCTGGCCTACCTTAATCAGGTATAAGTAATCAAAAGAAAACCTGGTTTCTTGTATGTACTGGTTTTAATAAGTTCTGTATGGAGGGGTAGAATTTATTGTTTGGAAATGGAATCGGTGAAATATCTATGCAAATTTGGACATAGGTTTTCTGATTCAATTTCCTAGCCCAAACCGACTTTACTTGTATTGTGATTCACATATTCTCGAGTTTTGAAGATATTTACTTACTCTGTTAATACTTCGCGGGTTGAAAGAAATTGAAGTTCCATAAATAATTAATTTCCCCAAACGTATTTGGTTTGTTACATTTCTCAAGCTGGTTGTCAAGGAAAGATATATTATTAGTCTTTTCTAATAGAGATACTTTAATTACATATGGAGAAGGCTGTACTCAACTGACTTCTACCTACTGTGATAATGAAACAGCACTTTGAGCCATCAGAAGTGGGTATGCTGGCTAGGTGTTTGTGCATGCCTCTTGTTTCTATCCGTGTTGGGAAGATCACCAAGCAAGGGAGCCTCTTATGTCCGACACCCATAAGGTAGAGTTCTCTTTATTTTGTTTCTCACAGTAGTTGCATGTGGAAAATGATTTTTCCACTGTTATAGTGCAGTTTTGTTGTTAAGTAATTATTTTTGTTGAGTGAACTAACTAGGGAACTTGATCTTTGAGAGACAAATTTGGGTTTTTCTGTTTCTGTTTTTAGTTTTTGGGGTTGGTTTGGAATAAGTATAAATATGGGCTAGGGAAAAAAGCTAGCTTACTGTGAAGCCTGAAAGTGAATCATATGTTGTGGGGATAGATCCTTTCTGATAGACTTACACCTCTTGAGTACAAATGTTTTTCTAGCTATCTACCTTTCTGGAAACATATCTATTTTTCACCAAAAGCTTGTTAGTTCTTCATAGGTGATCGAATTTCGTCTTCTAATTTCAAATAGTCTGATGGAGAAGTGGAAAAATAGATTTAAATAAGAGGTGAATGTATTTTTAATAGCTCTCTGAAGATAAATAAATTTCTAAATTGTTCTAGCTTGTCTTTATTTGTTCTTTCTAATCATCTTAGGACCAAAATTCTGATAATGTTGACTGTCACATAAAAAACTGAATGATATAGTTTGGTCCTTGTTGAGTTGAAAGGACTGGCAAAATGCCAGAGTAAAAACTTAATCATGGAAATTAAATTAGATTATTAGTAAAATAACATATATTTATAAGAGCTAATTTAAGTTGATTAGTTAAGACCAACAACTCTTTATTGTCTCCTCTGAGCCTACTTGGCTGCATTTAGTGAATGATTATTAGCATTTATATTATATTTCAAGTACCGGCAGTTGTTTTAATTGATGCTTGTGATTCAAAATGTTGTCTGAATTAATGTAATGTGGAGATATGATTTAGATTTCTCTTTAGTTACTTTCTGTAATTGTAGGTATGTGTTATGTTTTTGCGTTATTTTCCTTTCATCTGATCCATGCTACAATGCATCCTCTTTCTAATGTTTAGAAATTTGTAATGAAAATTTTCTCTCTCTATTTTTTTTTTTATATATTCATGAAAATTACTTTATTGCGTCAAACTATGATTTGGACGTTAGAAATGTTTTAACTGCTAGATTACTGATAACATAATGAATTGTATTGTCATCTTTAACTTCTATGGTCATTTACGGTTTTGTTGAGCGTCTTGTATATGAATTGCAGACATGTTTTAATCATCTATTGTCAGCACGGCATGGTGGATTCTATCTTAGACCACTTCACCTGGACATGAGAATTCATAGTGAAATGGGTTCTTCAGTATTCTGGCATCAGTTCTCCTTGTTTATATGTAGTTTATGTTCATTTACTGATTTGCAATGTATGTTAGTTTCTCTCTCTTCTTTATAATTTATCTCATAAAAATTAGTTATTATAAGTGACAATTTGATGTGGGATTAATCTAGTTGTATATAATATTATCACATTTTATTCTTGATGACTACTAGATGTTTCAGGATCTTGTATTTTTAGCTTCTTAATGGTTGATTATGTTCAGCCTTCCAAGTGAAAATGTCTTTTGACTTGTAGGTAAATTGGGCTACTTTATGATCTCTGAATTAAGAAGAAGTGAAGGTAGTTTCACGATCCTATGTTAATAATGTACCTTACATTTGCTTGTTTTCATAGAGTCAATGCTGTAATATGGAAGAAGTTTCATTGTTTATCTTGTCCTGCATTTGCTTTATAATATTGTTGTGATATTTTTGTTGTCTATCTGGCTCTACTATGTGAAGATGACTCGCCGGTTTGGTCAGATGATTGTGAATATTTTACTTGCTAGATATTTTGAATTAAAAATTGATTTCTATAGCTATTTTTCAGTTTTTGGTCAGTATATTTTTGAAGTTTTGAGCTTACTAGAGTGTTTCATGTTTATTTGCTAGCTGCTTTTGTTAGATGATGGTATTTTACTTGCAGCTTGTGTTAATAAATTCATAACAGTTTCTTTTTGCATCCATTTTATCAGCTTATAGCATTCAATGCTTGTTTGATGTCTACCTGGTATATATCCTCCCATTTTAAGAAGTGAGTATGATACATACACATATGGTTTCTCTTCTTTCTTTGGACACATCTCTGATTAAATCCTCATGATAGGTTAAAATTATCTATAGATATTTTTTGGTAAATTGGGAGAAATACTTGGCATAAATTGAAGGAAAAGAAAAGAGTTATAGCCTACGAGATCTTAGTGTTGAGTGGGAGGGGGCTGAATAGTATACCTAAGATTTTTCATGCTCTTGGGGGTTGTTCTTTTGTAACTGGTTATTAGGAATGTGCATAGCAAAGATGATTCTACCTACCCCTTTCTAATTCTAAAATTTACCGCCTAATGATTGAAATATAAAAAAGAGGCATGAAAAACAATCAAGGTAAAGTGCTTATGATTGGGTATAAGTTGAAATTCATGCATTGAAAGAAACTGGAGTAGATTGTTTTTTGAGGCTTAGCTATTTGGTTGGTGTTCTAATCATCATTGTTCCATATGTCTGTTAGCCTGGGTCTTTTCTACAAAGGTGGGATGATTCTGCCAATTATGTGACATAATTTCTTTTCCTTGAAATCTTTTTTTGTGTATTTCACTTGCAATTGCTTATTGAGCTTGTTTATCTTTGAACAGAGGGAATTTAAATCTCACACTTTTACCAACTTTGGAATTGCGCATCTCATTCACTGGGGACGATGGCCTTATGGAGAGAGTGGCAACATTGAGCACAGATGCTCAATGCTCAGCTGTAGAAATTGGAGAAATTTCAGCAGATAAGTCTGGACGATCTTTCTTGATCAAGATCCCAGATGGTGAGATTTTCTATTTTTGGTGCTCTGAAAAGTCTAAGCTTCTTGGGAATGAATTGCTCAGAAAGGTATGATCAGTGTAATAATTCGCAGCACGTGCACATATTTTTGCAGTGTATTATTTTTAATTTTTGTATTTTCTTGGCTGGTGTAGATGAAGGATTTACTTACGAGGAAACCATCACTAGCTGAATTAACAGGAATTAATGATTCACGCTTCAACTGTTTTGCGAATCTTCTTCGAGCTTATCTTTCTGGATCAATGATTGCTAGTTCTCAAGCTAGTTCGATTCTTCCAGCTACCATTTCTCCAGATAACTCAGTTGATTCATCTGAATCTAGCTGTGCTGAATCTTCATTAGAATCTCTGAAGACTTCACGATTTGGGGTCTATGGCAGTCAAGGAACAAAGACAAATCCAGATTATCAGGGTAGCCTCAATCCTATAGCTAGTTCTTTTAAAAACTTGACTGCATTGAGTGGTGTCGCATGGGAAAAACTGAGACGACGTGAAGAGATATGCATGTCATGTGTTGACAACCTAGACGTTGCTTCACCAAGTTGTGTAGACCCAACTAGTTCAAATTGCTTTGAGAAGAACAATCTTTCAGAAGCAACTGGTACTAAACTGTTTCCTCCCTTGAGTTTTTTAGATTCCCTTGGGAACACCATGGACCTACCTTTCTGGGGGATAGAAACTCAAATTCCTTCACATTCAATGGGTGAATCGGTAACTCTACCTCCACTTTCTTCTCTTCTAGCAACTGCCAGGCAATCTAGTCGTTTGACATCAAAATTGCCCCTTAATATTGACCAGTTCCCCCCTGTAGATTTTCCTCCTGTCTTGCCTGAGTCGTTGGTCATGCTGCCACTGCCACTGCCCATACCAACATCACAGCAGATCGTGACCTTCTCACCTTTAACGTGTGACCCAATTGTTCATGTCCCGGTTATTGAAGTTTGCTCCTCTGGCCAAGGGTATTTGTTCAGTGGGGGCCCTACGATGTCGACAACTATTCCATCATTAGGCCCAGATCTTGTGAAGCCTCTGATTCCAGATGTGGAATCAGTGGTTGAAAAAGGTGCTAGGGAGACGCTTCGCTTGCTCATCAGTAGTTCCAACCAGCCTAATTCGCAGCTGCTTGATGTATTTCCCTCTGTCCTGACCAGCAGCGGTCATAAGCAAAATATACTCGCCGTCGGTAATAGCATCACAGCTATGAGCATGGTTCCATTCTTGGAGGTCTCTTTGGAAAGTAGCATTAGCAAAGGATGCATTAGCAGAGATGAATCCGTTGATCAAACAGAGAAGCCCGCTGGTTTTGGGCCGTCTTTTTTTGAAGATTATTGGTCTAATTCGAGAGATGAAAAGGACTGATTTAGAAACATGTTTTCTTTGACCAGTTGTAGATTCAGTTTAATCGTTGAATTGTAGATGATATCGAGTTGTAGCTTTCGCGTCCGGAATTGTAATTAGCCTCAAAAGTGTCCTTTTTTGGCTTTAAAGAAAGGGGAGGGGAAATTTGTTTTTATCTTTCAGCATCTTCATATCCTTTGGTAGACTGTAAACCATCTTGTTGTTTCACAGTATTTGGTCTGCAAAACTTTTGTACTCAACAATTTATAAAGGCTAAATTAGTCTATTTATCATTGTGGGGGATTGATGAATGCTAAGTCGTTATATAACTAATTCTATTACTAAAATTGATATTACGATTTGTAGATCTATCCATTGGCATTTACAGGTCTCATTCTTATTTGACCTGCAAATTTCTGAAGCCAGTTTTAGGCACTAGTTTGATTATTTCTTGAGGCTTACTGTTATACACGGTTTAATGGATGGAAAGATAGAAATAAATGATGGATAAATTTGTAGTAATTAAGAATTGTTCGAAATTTGTGGATAAAACTCGACTTAGTGTTGGTAAACATGAAGCTATTGCTCTATCTTCTCCACTAAAAGAGGTTATTTGAAGTTAAAAAGTCGGCACCAATTTAAGTGTATCCGAATCTAAGCTTAACATGAAAAAGAATAAATTGATTTCGATTTAAAGATTTCTTAGAATTAGTCGAACAATTCAAAGAGAAGGCAAAATGGAAAGATTGACCATGAAACTTCCCATTTGTTTTTCCTGAAACAATGGTGGTTTATAATTTTGAAAAGACGTTAATAATAAACTTAATTAAAATGTGTCAACTGAATCATCACACTTGCACATTTATTAAAAAAAGTAATGCTATTCATCTGTGTAAATGTCTGTATCATTTAATATGACTCTGGAAGTACTCTTACGTCCAATCTAATTAGAAAAAAAAAATTGTTGTTGAGAGGTACATACATATGAGGTGAAATTAATAAAACGAATTAGAAAAAAGTTTAATGACCATATTAAATTTTAACTAATAGTTCAATGACCTCCAATATTTTATTTTAAAGAGTAAAATTCAAAATCTGAAAAACGCTGAAGACTAAAATGTTATAATTTTAACACGTAAAGAACAATTATTTTTGTGTAAACATGGACGAAAAATGAAGAGGGCAATTGAAAAACGTGGAGTCAACTTCAATAAAATAATTGTAAACTTTGCACACCGACAATGAAAATTTCATTTGTGATCACTGAACTTTTGGATAAATTTCATTTGAATCACCCAACTTTAATTTTATTGAATTAATTCATTAAACTTCAATTTAATTTCAATTTTCACCTATCATCTCTAAATTTGATGAAAATTGCTAAATTGGATGCCACACATAATAGACCTCTACTTAATTTCCATACGACATGCCAATTTGTCACTATGCAACATTATTAAAGTACTATTAAAAAAAAAAAAAAAACTCTATCCATTTTAAATTAAATATGAAGATCAATTTAGATGTAGATTTTTTAAGAATCTTTTTTGTGAAAAGTGAATTTTTTAAGAATCCTGCGGTTAAATAGTATGAAAATTTTATGGGTATACGTACAAAATTATTTATTGAAAAAATGTGGAATTAAAAATTAATTATAAATAATATGTACCAAACCGGACTAAGGCAGCGAATTAAAAAAAATTAAAATTTTTCCATGAGTTGAGGCAATCAGCCAATAGGAAGATTCTACCAATATTCGTATTGCAGTTGCAGCCAATAGGAGATATAACAGAATTCGGGCTCTCCCTCTATAAATATAGAATTCGGGCTCTCTCTCTCTCTCTCTCTCGCTCTCTCAAGTTGCTTTTCCCGCTTTACGAATTGGCTACATAAGAAATTCTCAGAGCATTTTCATTTCAGTTTCAAAGCCTCCCAAGAAATTTCCCTTTTCTTCATCATTTCTCACGCTCTGATAGTGATTGTGCAGTTGCCAGAATGAGCAAGGCAAGTGGTAGCGGTAAAGTAGCCGCAAGATCAGATGACACTGTATGGGACTGCGTGATTCCGTACGTAAAGGAACCGCAAGACCGGGCTACGGTTTCTATGGTGTGCAAACAGTGGCATAAAATTGATTCCCTCACGCGAAAGCATGTCACTATTGCATTGTGTTATGCAGCCACTCCAGACCGGCTCTCGCGACGGTTCCCCAACCTCGAGTCGCTCAAGCTCAAGGGACAACCACGCGCTTCCATGTTCAACCTTATTCCTTGTGACTGGGGCGGCTATGCTAAGCCGTGGATTGAGGAAATTGTCAAGTCTTTCAAGAAAATGAAGGCGCTGCATCTTCGTAGAATGATAGTTAAGGACTCGGACCTTGAATTGATTGCCTCTACAGCAATTGGGAAGGGTCTTGAAGTGTTGAAACTTGATAAATGCTTTGGATTTTCGACTAATGGACTCTCTCATATCTGTCGCTCTCTCCGGTATTAATTTTGTTATGTCCTGATTTATTTTCCTATTTTTCACTAGTTTCTTTAAAACTTTCGGTTAGCCATGGTGTTTATGTTCATTTTTTATTTAGAGTCTCGAGGATCTTGACTGAGTTTTTCTTAGTATTACTAACTCCTGATGCACTGTATAAATGTATGTATAGATGTGTGTGCTCAATAACGATCCAAGTTAAGGAAGTCGCTCAGATAGTTTAGATCAACTAGAATCACGTCTAACACATTTGGAAGCCTAAAAAAATGTAAATTACTTCTACTTTGTAGTTAAAAAAGGCTGCAATTCTCTAATTTTCATTTTTTATCACATCTATATTCTTTCTTGACATTTCAAGCTCAGCATAATCTTGAATTGAAATTTCTGAGGAAGCGCAGTTTATTGTTTCGAATATAGATAAAAGATGGTACTCATATGTATGAAGAAGCATTGCATTGATCTATTATCATGTTTTGATGAAGTAGTTTGTTGAAAATAACACATTTATAGTATTTTGGAGATCTTGATGTTTTAATCCCAAGAAAGCCAATGGAAGGAACAACATGGGATTGCAGAGGAATTGGGGTCACTAGATGTAGAAAAAAAAACAAGAAAGCATCCAACTCGGAATGATGGCAGACTTGTAGAAATAAAAAAATACTCGAACTGATTTGTCAAAACAAGTTTTTGATAATGATGCCTTATTGAAAATGATTAATCCCTTTCGATTCCCCTTAATGTACTTTGTCCATGTCAACAGAAAATACTTGGATAATGTATGTTTCCTGTACTGCTGCTGAACTAAAATCGGAATCAACAAATTTCTCTTAATATTATTTATTCTCTTTCTTTTCTTATTCTAACTCATTACTTGCTAATCTGTTGCTGCATCTGATTTAAACAATATTAATTTTCCCTTCTTTTCTTTAACCGGACTTCATTATATGTGCCGTGCTTCTGAAAGTTAGATTATAATCTTTAAAAAGATGGATTTCTTCAAGAAATTATCATAGAATTATAACCAGGTGAAGAAATAATACGAATAGGTGGCCAAATACATGTCTATGAGTACGGTGATAATGCAGCACATATAGATGGATTAGATTATGTCTTTTATCTTTCCTCCCGTTTTGAAAATATAATTGAATGATATGTAGATGTCATTAGTTCCAATTTTTCAAAAATTATCTTTAATTCTTTGCAGAAGTTTGAGGACCTTGGATATGGAAGAGAGTACAATAATTGAGAATGGCGGGGAATGGCTACATCAGCTTGCTCTGAACAATACAGTTCTTGAAACTTTGAACTTCTACATGACAGATCTTGTGGAAATCAAATCTGAAGACCTTGAACTGATAGCCAAAAACTGTGCATCTCTGGTCGTGGTGAAAATTAATGATTTTGATATTACTGATCTCGTCGGTTTCTTCCGCAATGCAACTGCATTAGAAGAGTTTTGTGGGGGCTCTTTTAGCAAACCACCCGAAGCTGGTGAAGGTGATCAAAATGAGCGATTAGAAAGCTATGCGGCGGTAGCATTTCCCCGAAGATTGTGCTGCTTGGGTCTTACGTACTTGGCAAGGCCTGAAATTCCGATTGTCTTTCCTTTTTCTGCTCGACTTAAAAAACTGGATCTGCTATATGCTCTGCTTGATACAGAAGGTCATTGTCTCTTACTGGAAAGGTGTCCCAACTTGGAAATGCTTCAGGTAAAACCTATAATTTGTGTTTCTCCTATTTTGTTAATCATGCATATGCATTTCCTTCATGTGGATGGAGGGTGCTATATGCTATGTCCCAACTTTGTGCCTGAATTTTAGTGTTCGTTAGTTTTCGTTAGATTGTTGAATGTAATATCTTCTTCGGCAGAATTGGGATATGTTTCCTGCTATGTCCCAGCTCGATTGTTGATGTGTTGACATGTTTCTTGCTTATGAAAACTGTAAACAATATGAATAATATAGGACGTCGCATCACACGTGTCCAAGACGTGTTCAATAAATGTTTCTTAAGTTTTTCAAAATTCAAAATATATAAAAAATAAAATATGTCATGTTAATTGTCTGTAACCTATCCTTGAAAGTTTGAGAAGTGTCAGTGTCTCGCACTAACACGCTACCTAAATAAAAGTGTCCATGCTTTACAAATTAAAATTTTCATTATTGAGAATATATGGTATTACGAATTTATGATGCCTGTGGAGAATGATATCAATCTAGCAATCTTGTCTAAGACGTGAGCAGATTCAAAACTAGGGTATTGGTCTTGGTCATGATGATTGATAAGATAATCTTTAAATTATGAAGAAGTTTTGCCTTGTATTTTAACAAGGCGAAATACTCCGGTAATTATTGTCCCCTGTGTTCATTATAAAATTTTGAAGTTAAGTAATTAAACATGATTTTGTCTTTGTGAACAGTCAAGGGACGTGATTGGAGATAGAGGATTGGGAGTTGTTGCTCAGATTTGTAAAAAATTGAAAAGACTCAGGATCGAGCGTGGCGATGACATGGAAGATGTTGAAGGCCTGATTACACACACAGGATTAATCTCTTTGTCACAGGGTTGCCTTGAATTGGAATACTTAGCTATTACTGTGTCTGACATCACAAATGCATCCCTAGAATGTGTAGGCGCGCACTTGAAAAAGCTCTATAGCTTCCGGTTGGTCTTAATTGAGAAACAAGAGACGATAGCAAATTTTCCGCTTGATAATGGAGTTCGATCTTTGTTGTTGGGTTGTAATAAACTTACTGGCCTTACTCTATATCTTCAGCCTGGTGCGCTAACAGATGTAGGTCTCAGTTATATTGGAAAGTATAGTCCAAAAGTGAGATGGATGCTTTTGGGTTTTGTTGGGCAATCTGATAATGGGATTTTGGAATTTTCCAAAGACTTACCTAGCCTCCAAAAGTTAGAACTGAGGGGATGCCGTTTCAGTGAAGGTGCTCTAGGAGATGCTATACTACGACTACCTTCTTTGAGGTGTTTCTGGGCGCAAGGATACACTGAATCTGGAGCTAATTGGGATAACGTACATAAGAAGCGTCCAAAATGGATTACTGAGTTCATTCCAGCAACACAAATTGCCGTTCCTAATGAAATTGGAGAAGATGTATTCATTGAGAATAAAGCCCAAATTCTGGCATATCATTCACTTGCTGACCAGAGAACAGACTTTCCATCTACTGTTGTGCCCTTTATCCCCAAGGTTACAATGGATGAATAATGTGTATACATTTCAGATCCCTGTGTTTAGGTGTCATTTAAATAAAATTCCTTACCAATTGAGACACTTTCTGTTCTGAGTTTGGTGTAATAAGTTTTTGCTTTCGTAGTACTTTTCATTTGTATAGAATTTTGATGTGTTGGAGTTGTTTGATGTCTGGTAATACTAGGAAGGTGCGGTAAAATTTTAGCTGCTAATGAACACTTATATAGTTGTAACAGGTCGACTGAACATATGTTGTGACAAACATCGACACTAATTATTTGTTCGTAAATCCAATATTTTGTTAAGGATGAAGCACATTGCACTATATTTCACTTTGTTCACGAGTCATGACCAAGTGAACAAAGGCGTTCATACATTTCTACGGAGTTACCAATTTTGCACCAGTAAACTTGGTTTGAAAGGTAGAAATTTATTGCTAGCTTACTCGATCAGATGGGATTTTTCTCCCTCATTACAGATCCCATGCTACCCCCATTAACTGAAAATCCATAAACCAAATTAGTGTTTTGTGTGGTCAAAGATAGTGCCTGATTGAATTGATCTAGCACTAAGGAAATTTTCCCTGGCACTATAATTTCCATGAAAAAGATGATGAACATTTCAATGCAGTGCCAGTGATGTCTATTGCTATTTATGGGGTTTTGTAAATATTTTTCAGCTGAGCAATTACTCGTCGATGGAAGGTGTTCTCTACTGCAAGCCTCACTTTGAGCAGCTCTTCAAGGAGACAGGCAGCTTAAGCAAGAATTTTCAGACACGTATGCCTTCTCTGGTGTGACCTGGCTTTTTTTACCCTAAAAAATTAGTTAGATATTCTCTTTTAATTGCTTTTTAACGGTTCATTTCATTGTCCACAGCTGCAAAGTCCGCTGAGAAGTTAACTGCAGAGATGGTATAGTTTCCCCAACTATGTATATCTGTAATTAATAAAGAAAATATTTTGCTTGATGTGTGAAATGGCAGTATCTTTTTACCTCTGAATCTGAATCTTTTCTATAATGTCCAGACAAGACCACCAAGCAAAGCTGCCGGCATGTTCTCAGGAACACTAGATAAATGCGCTACTTGTGATAAGACAGCTTACCCTCTTGAGAAGGTACGACAAATATTTCTTTTAAAATGGCATCTTGATACAGCTTTATTTGAAAATTTATGTGATTTCTTTATTGGCTCTAGATTGTGTAGTCCAGAATTTTTTTTTTTCTCGGAATCGTGTTTTAATTTGGTCCCTAGTTGCAATTTGGGTGAAAGTTTTTTGGGTCAATAGTAGTAGTTTGCAGACAATTTGTCTGTGCTGTTTGATCTTCTTCTGTTTCTCCGATAGGGCTTAACTAATAACAGTTAAAAAAAGAAATCGGAAAAGAAGGGCTTAAGAAATTCCCTGACATAGTGGTTCCTGTCTGAATACGGTTGGCAATTCATTTTCACTTAAGAGGATAAATGGATTACTATGGTTCCTGTCTGAATACTATTGATAGTTTCTATTTGAAGGGAGTTCTACATCTTTCTACAGTTGTATATGGTGTGAAAGGAAAAAAGCATTATAGTGAGCCAGAAAATGTATGTTTCCTCTGTGTAGCCATTCGTCCACCCTGCTTTAACCCAAACTTAACTTGTAGCAATAAACCGTGCATCAGTGAACATGTTGGAGGGGTTGTATGCAGAGTGCAGCTGTCTTGGTAAATTCGTCGTGTGCTACTTCTGGCATAATTTGCCATAACATGACTTCGAGTGCACATGGTTGTTTATTATGGACAATTTACTTGTATGTTGATGCATAGTGGAAGTTGACTGATGAGTGAGTTTGACCCTTTCCTATCGAAGTACATATGAATATCGATCTCATAAAAAATGTCGCATGTTCCTGTATTCAGAATTTTTGTATTCGGAATTTGCATTTATTATTGGCTGACCAGCTGCCAATGTGATGTGTAGTGATAGGTTGATTGAAGTGATTAGACATTGGCTTTATGTTTGGTATGGAGGATTGTTTAGCACTCGGCAATAGTAAAGAAGAAAAAGAAAATAAAATCTTGTTCCTTATACTCTTCACCTTATTGAGTATTAAATGTGCATGGAGTGGTTTTACTAGAGCAGGTTAGTTTTAAAGTATTTCTGTTCTTTCTTCGCTGCTGTGGGATTCGGTTACTGCTTCAGTTTTTCATCAATATTCGATTTACTTTCAATTGTTATGGTTCACTGGACAGCGTGTAATTACTTGCAACATCGGGTAGCTTAGACACTTGTTACAGTTTTCCTCAACCTTTGTACCTGAAAAACTTGTATGTAAATAT
>CAIGRN010091347.1:0-17799 GCA_903798345.1 Fraxinus anomala | reverse complement strand
TCAAGTTTGGAATGCTATTGGAGTCGTATGTCAAGTTGAAGTTCTATTTTGGAAGTCCATGAGAATTGAAATTTGTATTAGACTTGAAGATGTTGAAATTATGGAGCGGGAAGAAAAGTCGCCGCATTTTCGTTAGCCTACCGCTAGCTGACCACTCGAGCAATACTTACAGGTTTTTAAGCCGCGACTTGTCGACCGCCGGGGCTGTCGGCGCTGCCCTGTCGCTTGAGCGATGCGGCTCTCGCGCGACTCTCGCTCGCCTGTAGCTCGAGCGACATTGTTATTCGGCCCAAGCTCGTTTCGCGTTTTAACACTTTTTTAGCATTCTACTTCGACTACAACTCATCCATTAGGATTTTGGACATCCTACATATTCCCTATAAATATTAGGCTTTTCTATACAATTTATTAATGGTGTGAGAAAATATATTATTAGCTTTTAGGATCAATTGTAATTTTCTCTCGTTCTTCATTATTCTTGAGTCAATAAAATCTCCTAATTCTTCTGCCATATTCTTGTTTTCTTTTATTCTTGATCTAATATTTCATATTTTGTCATATAATTTCAACATCTAAATTCGATAATTGGTGTTACAACAAGTGGTATCAATTCTAACACCATTCAATAGGACTACATATGACGAATCCATAAAAGATGGAGGATGAAATTTCTTTTTCTTAATGTTTGAGGACCAATGGTGCAATTTTGATCAATAGAGTAAACAATGATGATCAAAAAATTAATAAGAAAAGTTATTGAATCTAAAAATAATAAATAACAAAAAATAGTTTGATGTTCGGCCAAATATGCATATTGGACTAAAAAGAAGAGATAGAGAAAAATATATAGAAGATGGAACATCCATTTGATGGGTAAATTTAACCGGTGCTTACCCAAATTTACTTTACATTACTACTTATTCATAGAACAATAAAAGATAACTTATTGCTTATTCATCTATCAAATTACTTATCCGTTCATCACTCATCTGATTTTAATCACCCTCAACTAACAAATGTGTCATTTGACAAACCCAAATTGGACGTGGCACACCACAAATGTGAAATCAGGCCAAATTGGCCAAAAGTGCAAAAAACAGGGCTTTGACAATTTATGTTCTTTGTTCAATCTGCAAGACACGTTTCCTCTAAAAACAAATCGAGTGTTTAGAGAAAACTATTTGAACAAAGAATAAAAATTGTCATGGGGCTTTTTTGTGCTTTTGGCTCATTTGGCCTGATTCCACACTTGTGACGTGCCATGTCGAATTTTTGGTTCGTCATTTGGCACATTTAGTTAGTTCAGGGAATGACCAATTCTAAGTTGGTCCTATACACGTTTCCCGTTAATGCGGCCCACTAACAAACATTAGGAATTGTTCTTAATAGTGTCTGTTATTTTTAAAGTCTCCCAACATAAGTTATATTGAGCTGACCTTCAGTGATGATCTTCAATTTTGTAATTTTATTTCTTTTTCTTAAGTCAATTTTGTATATTAGATGTCAACCATATGTGTCATTTCGTAGCAATGCAGGCCTTCTTTTGAAAAAAAGACTTTGTAAAAAGTATATATTTTTTAAAATAAAATGCGTGATCGAAATCAGGTGTTAAGATTATTATTTTTTTTTTTTTCAAAAACCAGGTGCACTTCACCCCCACTCGGCCACCCCATTCCACACCCGCCCATTTGTAGAAACCCCAACCCCATTTTCACCATTCCATTTCCACCACTTCATTCACCATCTTCGCCAGCATAAATATCCACTACCACTTTCAATCAACCACTACATTTGTCAACAAAAGCATCAACAATCGTCGTCGCCACAAATTACTGTTTCTAATATGTCTGCCCTCCACCACCACAACAGTCGCTAGCACTTTCAGGACTCTGACTCCCTTCCTCTGCTATAATAACCATTGTCAACTTCACATTCTCTTTGAGTTTCTCATCTCCATTCCAGTCCACCTGTCTATTCACTGATTGCTTTTGCTCTTTCTCCCTTTAGGATTCTCGAGGAAGACCGCCCATAAAACCTGGAGAGTTCAACACCACTAGTACCAAATCAATTCTCCCCTTCTTTTTGGCTGTCCATCTTCATCATGATCAACCTTAACTTTGCTGAATAAGCTTCTAATAAGTTGTTCTTGAAAACATAAATCCATGAACAGTGGCGGACTCAGAATAAAAGTTCAACTCGGGCGGACGTTGACTATTGATCGTCGACAATCAGCGATCGTAAAAGCGATGTCATTTATTAATAGTTAATTAAATAATATTAAAAATTATTCTCTCTCTCTCCCTCTCTCTCTCTCTCTCTCTATATATATATATATATATAATTCAATAAACCCAAAATACTAAAAAAATACGCTATACAATTGCAAAATGCCACTGTTTATTTTTCAATTGCAATTGATTAAAAAACAGAGTACACATTATTGAATTGAGGTCGTAATTCCCAAATCACAACTCAATGACTCATTAATGATAAATTAAAATTCATAATTCAAACAATAGTGCAACATAAATTATTTACCTCAAATCACAAATTCACAAATCAGTGAAATCACAATTTTCATTTCAAATTTGCAACGCCAATTCACCAAATTAATTCATTATTCATACAACATAAATAATGATTTCAGCCTGTATGGATAGTCATAAATTATAAATAAAAAATAACAAAAATATAAAATAAAATCAGAAAACTCACGGGGTGAACTGACAGGTAGCAGCGGAAACTCGGCACGCTACAACACCTATATATAATTAAAAATTGGATTGGGCCTGATCAATTTAAAAGCAGAGGCCCAACTAAAATAAATTATACTTTCATCCCAACCCAGGAAAAGGCCCAAATACAATTTACAAAAAAAAATGAGAGAAAGAGAGAGAGAGAGGAGAAGGAAGATGAATAGTTTCCAGCGACAATGGCCAAACCCTTGCTTGCACACCGGTCTCCTTCTTCCCCAATGGCAAGGCAATGTTCCAACGGAGTCTAGCACGCGCGGCCGAGCCCTCTCTTCAGGTGCTGGGTCCGTCGCTGTCCATGAACTTCTTTGGGATTTCCATGGCGAATTTGGGTGTCCTTATTATGGAACAATTATGGGTTTTTTCAAGAGACGAAAAGGTGTGTGGGTCGTGGCGATGATGATGGCTTTTTGGTGTTACCAATGGTAGTCGGTGATTGTAGATGAGGTGCATGTGGTGGAGATGATGGTGGTGCTTGTGGTTGTGTGGTGGACTTGAGGTTCCGGTGGTTTTGATAGTGATGGTTTGCCAATTTGAGGTGACAACTACAATCTGGGTGGAATAAAGAGTTATTGTGAGTAGTTAGTTGGATAACTATGATTTGTTAATTTAATGTTTGTGATATATAAAAATGAGTGATCTGCGACTAAATTAGTAATTGTGACTCATGATATATGTTTTTGTAACCTTGATTTTACGTGATTTGTGACTAGTGTGTGATTGTTATCATAAATTGTGTTACTATGACCGTGACTTGATTAATAAAAATTATAGGTCACAAAATAGTATCACCATCTAATTTTTGAAAAGATTTCACAAATTTGTTATTTTTGAAAACATATATTGAAACATTTGTAGTTATATAATTTTTCTTAAAATAAATTAGCATAAATTTATACTAAAAATCTGATTTAGGAACTAAATCAATAATTGAAAATTTCCACGAAGCATCAGGGTTGGCTGTCAAAATTCTAAGTTTGGCACTAACATCCAACACCTTTGACTTAAACATATTCAATTACGGTGCATTATAATTGAACTTTTTAAATAGATATGAGATCTCTTGTACGTTTGTATTTCTAAAAAATATTCAAGTTGCAATCTTCAATCACTTTGTGAAAAGTTTGAATTATTTTGAGATTTATTTAGGGTTCATTTCTTTTGCTATTTTCAATTTTACAAAACGTTGAAAACATATTTGGTCTGATATTTCTTATTTTCGAAAACAATGCTAAACTTATAACATAAAATTTAAAACCTTTTTTTTTTTTTTTTTTACATTTAAAGTGTTTCAAATGAAAATTCTGAAAATAAAAAACAAGAGTTTAAATAGAACATTATTTAAATAAAATATTAATAATTAAAAATTTTAAAAAATTAAAACCTGAAATTTTAACAAATAAAATTTTGTTAAAACTTGAAAAGATAAAATGAAAAAAATTATAAAAGATAAAAGTATTTCAAGTTCTTAATGATTATTTACACTAAAATTCTAAAAAAATATCTAAATGAACATAGATAAAAATATTCTTAGTCCACGTCATTATTATTTATTATTATTTCTTATATTTTGAACTCAAATTATTATTTGTTTTTATTTTACTTTTGTAGCAGGGAAAAATATTCTAAAATTCACTAACTTTAAAATGTATATATTACTTGATAATATACTAACATAAAATTATTCTTTTTTTATTGAATAATTAAATTTCATGAAAATAAATGTCATAAAACAATTTTTCAAAATTTTAAACCAAACGTATTTTCTAATTTTCTGTTTTAAGAAATAATTTTTCAAAATAACAAACTAAACACGTTTTTAACAATCTTTAAATAGATTATAAAAAAAAAAAAAAAACTAAAAATGAACTCAAAACTAAAACACAAACCATACAAGCTGTTAAGTTCTCATTCTGGAACAAGTTTTATGTTTTGAAAAATATAAAAATACTATTTCTTTCTGATTATTTTCATAATAGTATGATCCAACTTAGTTTTTTAAATTATTTTCAATATATAAATTAGAGGTAGTAAAGTAATAGGATGAGTATCCTTAGCTAAGCTTATTTATAAATAAAAGTTTTTTTGTGTAAATTTTTGTTTCTAACTATATTTTTTAAACTCTTGTGATAAAAAAAGTATATGTTACTAGCAAAATAAGTAACTTAACTATTTTCAATTTTGAGCAAAAAAATATTTATTTGAAAAATCACTTACTTACCAATAAATGATTTATTTATTTATTTTTAAAGTTTAGCGAGACATGCTTAAAATTTTTCTATTCACATCAGCATTTCCGTCTAGGCTTTATTGAGTTCGGAGCATCATTGTTCAATTAATTAGTATATTTGAATTCGATAAAGAATTGCTGGAATATAGGAAGCTATGTATTGAAGATAGTTTCGGATGATAATGAGCTAGGGCAATGATAAATAACTTCGATTAAACATATATTTAAATTACAAAATATAAAATGTATAAAGTATATATTCTCTTATTATTATATCATACGTGCGTTTAGAAAATTATTTAAATAAAAGCATTTGTCCTTGCAATTTAACTTCTATGTGAATAGTAAATTACTAATCAATTGGTCAAGATTTAAGATGTCTGAACTGCCAATTCTTAAGAAGAAGTCGAGCATATTATATACAGAAATCATTAAAATAATAATATTTACGGTTAGCGGGTCTTAAGTTTTGTGTCATGGCACCAACTTGCAGCTTGCATGACTTAAGATTGCTTTGGTCACAAGAAGATATTCATTACCCTACAATGCAAAATTAAACTAAGGTATTGTTTGGATGTAGATATTTGGTTTTTTCGATAATTATTGTATAATATTTATGTATTTACCAATAATTTGATACATGAATTTGTTAGTACATACAAATCATTATTAGTTAGGACTTCCTAAATACACATCTAAATTATCTTCAACTTGACTCATTTTAAAATTATTTTCTTGGTACGTCATTTCTTCTAAATCTTCACCAAATATTTATTATTACTGTAATTTCTTAAATCTTCACGATATTTTCTATATAATTGAATAATTGATAAGTGCGTTTTACACACTTATTTATGCCACAAAACATTGATAATTGTTGGCAAATATATTAGAATATGGCTTAATTCTATATAAATTATGTGTTGTAGGATAACATTGATGAATATGGTGAAATTTAGGAAAAGAGAGAGGAAAATGACTAAAATGGAAGAAAACTAAAACTGAAGGATCAAAGTACAAATTATCGAAAGATGACCCGAAAGAAGAAACAATGATGTGAAATAGTCAAAAACCAATTGAGTTAATGAATAAAGTGATGGGAGAAGAAGAAGAAGCAAGAAAAGAGGTCAAACAACGAGAAAACGAATTCGAGGGACTAAAACGCAACATTTGGATTTTAAGCTAAACAATACGGTCGCATAGTGTAAATACTATGCGGTCGCATGGTCAGCTTGAGGAAATTTTAGGAATGAATTTTTTTGAACTATGCGGTCACATGTTTTTGTACTATGTCAAAGGAAAAATTCTAGTTTCTTTATTTGAATAAATCTCTAATGGAAACAAATCTTGTGCTTCTTTTAAAAACTTAGGGCCGTCCAGAAGTAGTTATTACGTATTATAACATATTCCAAGAGATTTTGGGGAACATAGAAGGATGCAAGAAACACGAAGATCGATTTCACCAATAAAGATTATTATTAACTTAGGTGTCCATCTAGTAAATGAAATACCCATAAAAAATTTAAGCGTGTTTAGATTGCTAAACCATCTTCTGGAAAAAAAGATTAAACCGTGGGCCGGCTGTCTTAATAATATTTAAGATGATCTATTATATGTAATCCAAGTCGGTTATTCTCAATTCTACACCATACATATAATCCTCGAAGACTACTTTAATTTAAAGATTCTATGTGTATTTCGTAAACAATCCTACATACTAATTAGTTGAATGATTTGACGGAAAAGGTAGATACAATTGTGAACTTAACGTCTCATTGTATAGTCTAATACTGCAAATTTAATACGTCCAAATCTATGTAGTATTAAATACGATAACAAACAATATTTTTATTTATGTTACCTTCTTAGTATAGTCTAGTGGAATCTCATCCTCATTTAAAAAGTTAAAACAAAAATTTAAGTTAAAGTCAATAATTAATTTTAATTACATATTTCATATAATATACAACTTTTCAACAACACATTTTATTAACTTTTGTTAAAATCTAATAAAATTTTTGATTTTTAGCAAAATCAAAGATTCATTTATGATAAAAATTGATGAAATGTGTGGTTAAAAAATTGTGAATTCTATAAAATGTGTAATTAAAATTATTTGTCGACTTAAAAATTTGTCAACTTTTTGGTTAAACCAAATAGATGCTAAAGACTTGATATAAAAAATGAAAGCAAACCAACAACAACTATAAATCGAGTTTTTTTCCCCAATAAATTTAGAGTTAACTACGTGATTTTCCCCCTATCAATTGTTAGATTCTAAGAAAAATATAGGGAAAGATCTAAAGCAACATTGCAAGTGAAAGTAGATTGTCATGTGCTGGGATTTGATTAGATTTTATCACCCTCCGTAATAAGCCAAAAGAGAAGAATTTTATGCTATGTCCTTTTTCGAGCCCCATTTCATGTTGAAATGAATTTTGTAATGGAAAAAGTCATATGTACAGACTTTTTTCTCACAAATGTTTTACAGCGCAACACCTGATTGTATTTTTTTTAAAAAACTTCCAATGAAATGATGTCAAGTGTAATCTGTGAAGGAATTATGTACATATAGCATTAATATTTTGTAATAGTAATTTTTGGAAAAATGTATGATTATAAAGTAAAAAAAAAAGTTTTAGATTTACGTGTAAATTATTTTATTGGTAGAATGTGTGGTAAAAAATAAGTATGGAAAAAAATGAATTATTGGGTAATTGCCTCTGTCACTTTCTTCCAATTAGGCATATATCGCCACACACTATCTTATAGACTTGGCTCTCTTGTTTTAAAGTATAATTAGATTAGAATATTCATAATACTTGGCATCTTGAACTTTCACCTCCTAATTTTAGTCATTAAAAAAATATAAAGCATGCAAATAATTGTCAGACACGAACTTTTTCGTGCGATTTTAACTAACAATTGTGGGACATTTTGGTGATAATAATGTTAGTCAGTCGAACACCTAAGACTGTTATTGACATACTCAACGTCCCAGTAGTGGAGTTAATTATGCACCTTGGAAAATATCTGTTAAATTTAATGACCAGATTCAGACAATTTGAAGAGTCACTATTTCCCCTAATTAGGCCATCTTTTCTTGACACTTTGAGGTTGATTTATCGACTCACTCATCTGTCGTAAAATAATCAATAGTCTCATCTAAAATTACAATCTATTAAAAGAAAGTTTCGGATATACATTTAAATTGTTTTCAACGGAAATTAATGGTATGACATATTCAAAAACTCTTAAATCATCCATAGGTTAAGGAAATTTCCAACATTTGATGATTATTCCCAAGCGATCCCTCGAAAAATATGGAATAAGAAATTGGGACTTAATACTCCCAGTAGGCTATAATTGATCAAGGTATTGGTATGAAATAATCCAATATTTCATGACCAATTTGTACGACCTAGGTTTGTGCTCAAATCGTTATATCATACGTATTGTTCGTTTTGAAAGAGTTCGTGTCTATCTTATCCTTCACGGCTTTCTATCACCTCTTTCGGGATTCAAATCCAAGGCCTTTGTCTTATGAGAGACTAAATTGAAACCTGATACCAATTGAGCAAGCCGTGAGGGGTCACATGGATGCATGCTCTCCCAAATCGGATAATACGTATAATGTAATGACTTTACACATACCCAGATTGTTATACAATAAGTTCCCAACCATACCAATTAGGGTTTGATAAATAGAAAAATGTTATCATTGTTGATATGTTTTCAATTATTTCAACTTACCCCATTGTTTTCTTTAAACATGTGTGGTCTTTTTCATATTTATTATTAATTGTGATGAAATATATATCTACTTGTTGGCCATAATTTGGGAACATGGCTAAGGGCCTCACCACCTGGGGACGGGGGTCCAATGCCATGCCTGATCTTCATCTATACACTAAAATTAAGTGATTGAATTTTATAATCATTTCCCCTTGCAAATTTTAAAAAATTTACATGTGAATGGGGAGGTATGAGTATCAAAGAACAATCATAGCTTTTATAGTACAAGCTTTGTCTTTTGACCCTCTCCTAAGTTTGTGGATTCATCATTGTCAATTTTCTCCTTTAAACATTGAATTCGTGATCTTTTAAATTAATTTACGAGAGAGTGTTTAACTATTTGTAAATTTGCGAGTTAAGTCTTAATTTAAGGATGTTAGATACTATGAGAATAGTTACATTTCAATCCTCATTTTGGAACCCACGTCCACAACAACCTAAACAGCCACTTTGGTAACCTCACCCTTACAAGGAGAAGGAGGCCAAGTGATCATTATGAATCGAGAAACCTAAACCTTAGGTTAGCGACATAATTAGAGCTATTGCATTTTATCCCTTCTTTAACAACCGACGTCTACGATGACCCATATTTTCAACTAGATAATTTTACCGAATAAGTCTTTTACTAAAAGTTGGCATCCCATATGAAAGGACCTCATTAGCTACAAATTTAGATATGTAACGTTATTTTCTACCAATTGTAACTTATAATTATTTACCAAAACGTTAAAACTTCAGACGTTTATATTGGAAATTAATCCAATAATAATGATGGTTTAAATATGGAATATGTTGCTGTTAGTACTGAGTATGAATTTAATTTCTTTCACAGAAAAGGGGAATGAAAAGGGTCACGCAAGAAAGTTACTGCTTCACATTATTATTCCCTTGCTTTTGTTCATGTATAGGTGAGTTGGTGGCTGATAACCACTGATTTTTAATTCATGGGGGACCAACTCTCACTACCACAATTAATCATCTTAATGGATAGAAAACGAAAAAAATTATTACCTTGTATTTCTAATTTATGTGCTATTCTCGACATGTGTCTAACGAGAGATTTTTGGTACCAATTGGACAAGAGAATGAAAAATTGAGAAACTAGTTCGGTCATAGTTTATAAACTGAACGTGAAAAACTCATGATGGAACTCAAGTAGCACTGCCCATTGAGAGCATGTCTCAGGGTTTAAAGCGTCAAACTAAGATCGAACCGGGAGTATAAAATATTAATTAAAATAATAAAAGGTAAATAAAACTTTAAAGTAAACGAACTAGTTCTTTGATTGTTTTAAACGGTGTTAGTGTGTTACAGTTTTTGACTTTATAACCGGACTAGTTCTCAGTTTTCTAGTTGAATTCGGCATTCAAAACATTGCTCGGTATTCAAAACATTGCGTATATCATAGTGCATTGTTATCTTTTCTAGTCGATATGGCAGGGTTTATAATATAGTCTAACTTGCCATAAAAAAGAGTTTTAATGCCTCAAACAGTTATTCTCTCATTACAATGAGATTTTGATTTTGGAATAGTAATTCTTCGGAGAATGGGTTAAAAATGAATGAAAATTTTTGGTTTTACGTGGAATATTATTTTATTAAAGAATGCGTGATTGATAAGAAAAAAGATAAAAATAAATTATAATTTAAATAAAGGATATCATGTTGAAATGTGGTGGAATTACCTGATTCCTTTGTAGTCTGGTCAACCAATAATCATTGATCCCTAGGGAACAGTAAAAATAAAAAAAATTGAGCTATTCTTATTATTTTGCTGCATTCATTCTATTCATGTTTATTATATATTTATTTTTGCCATTTGAAATTTTCAATAGCTCAGACTCATATGAACTGGCAAGACATAAAGAAATAAACCTTCAAAGTTTCTGTCTCAAAGTTCCATTCTTTCCTCGGTCGTAAGATGCAAAATTTTGGGTAAGCGAGCCATATTTAATTCATACATATGCGCCTGTCAGTAATCTTGATTTCCGTTGTCTTTCCTTTCACTTATCATCTTCTTTAGAATATTTCCAGGCTCCAATTCAATCTCTCCTTTCTTCTTCAGACAGCCACAACTCTTAGTATGAGAGACTTTGCATCTTGTTTTAGTGAATATGCAGTGCAGGTTTCTGATACATCATGTTCAAGTTATTCAAATAATTCTTGTATTTCTCCTAATCTGATCCCTTCAGTTCAAAATGCTGTCGCATGTTTATATAGAATCAAACTCTCCACTCATAAGCAGATTTTGATCACAATCACATGGTGCAAGAGCAGTTTGACTCAAGGTCTTAATATAACCTTTGGTGATGATCAATCAAGCGCCTTCAAACTTAATACGAATTCGCGCTTATTCAGAAAGTTGAAAGGCAGCAAATCAATTGAATTCCAGAATAACGAAATTGAAGTTTACTGGGATCTTTCTGCAGCTAGGTACCCTACAGGCCCTGAACCTGTTGACGGATATTATGTCTTTATCACAGTTGACTCAGAGCTTGGCCTAATACTTGGAGATATGGCTCAAGAAGCTTGGACGAAAAAGCTCAAAAATGGCACTCAAATAGCGAAATCCTCATTAATTTCGCGCCAAGAACATTTCTCCGGCAATACCCTTTATTCAACTAAGGCTCAATTCTGCAATACTGGTGCTGTTCACGACATTTTGATTCGTTGTAGTGGAGAAAACGAAGGCCTAAAGCATCCGGTCTTGTCAGTTTGTATCGATAAGAAGATTGTAATTCGCATAAAGCACTTGCAATGGAACTTCAGAGGAAATCAGACAATTTTCTTGGATGGTTTGCTTGTTGATCTCATGTGGGATGTTCATGATTGGTTCTACAATCCAGCCTCAGGATATGCCGTGTTCATGTTCAGGACCAGAAGTGGTATGGATAGCAGATTGTGGTTAGAAGAGAAGCAGTTGCAGAAAGATCAAGATCAAGTAGAATTCTCATTATTGATCCGCGCCTGCAAAAACCTATAGAAGACAAATTTTATGGTTTTTTTTTTTTTTCACTTCTCTTGTTTCTTTTACGATATTCTCGATATATTTTTTATTTTAGTAGTTTGATCTTGGCAAACTGACAATAACTTGAACAATGTAAACTCTTATTCCTTCTTTTTTCTTGGTTTGAAACTGCAAGTGCTAGACTGATATCATGTATATTATATGCTCATTAATTCTTTTTCTTTGTTCACATATCCATGTTTATAAGAGTGATTCAATACCTTTGATTTCTCTAATAAATTGATTATTGACATTTCTTCATCGTCTTTGATTTTAGAGTGCTCTTACACATTTAAAAGAAGGTGCATTTTTTTACTTTTTCCAGGATCTGCAAACCCATACGAGGCAAAAAGATTACAAAAGACACCCAAAATGATGATTTAGAATTTTGAAAGATTTCAATGAAGATTACTACATGTGCTTTTAACATTCGAGAAATGCTGTAAGTTACAGGAAAATTTCCACAGATTTTGCACAGGAAGTACCTGCAGATTTATTCTTAACATTTTTCAGGAAAGGTCACTATAACCCTGATAAGGCAATAAAAAAGTGGAGAATCTTCTGAAAAAGGGTCTAATTAGTCAGTCAGTCTTTATATGGGCACAATCCTTCTGTTTTGTATTTTGATCTTTGAACAGTTTGAACCAGAATTTAGGCAAACCATAAAACAAACAAACTACATGGTTTCATCCATAAGTTAGCACCAAGAATTTAGGCAAAACAAATGGCTTGACAGAGTATATCAGAATCCTTTTGCATTATCTTTGGACCACATTCATGGGACCCTTAACTTTTGCACTGGAACTCTTTTAAGGCTAGGCTATGAGGAGCCAATTTGTGGTCTCAAAACATGAACAGTTGTTACACATGATCTTTTCATGTTATGAGCTGCAGTATTAATACACTTCATAACACTTTTGGCTGAAAACTATTAACTGTACTTCCATGTCCGGTTCGGTAGGGTAGACTGTATAAAGAAGTTAAAAGCTTGCATGTTCTACTCTTTAGACATGTCGAGTATTGCGTACTAAATATGCATCTAATCTCATTAGTCGGCACGGGGCAGCTCTGTGGCGTGTCCAAAGTGTTGTGATGGGTTCACTAAATAAATTTTAATTTCAGCAACTCTGTAATCTGTAGATGAATATAAGTACTTAAGAGAGTAGGGTCTATTGATTATTTTACTTTTTTCTACTTTTTTGTTTAAACATATACAGCTGCCAATTAACTTACCTAAATCTTGGCCCAAGAACAACAACCAATTGGATCTAGTGCTCCAAAGTTCGTGCAAGTGAATGATATTAAAAAGTCATAATTTAATCATGTTGAACATTGAAAATTCCCAGTGGTACTTTTATATAACTCAAGAATTAATGGTTTCTTGGACCAAGTTTATGTAGGACCGGAGTGGGATTTAAGCAATTTTGCTTCTTATTGAATAAAAATTCCCTTTTTGGTTTTGTAAGGGTTACTTCTGGTCTTCTGGATAAGAATTCAAAGCTGTTTATGAACAATACAAAAATAATGCAATTGGAGATTCAATGATATGATGCTCAGATTTAACCAAGGTGAAATGACCTTGTACAAGGAGGGATAAATACTATTCAAGGATTCGTTTAGGGTCGTTGTATGTTTATGCCCCTCGCCTAAAAGTTTAAGCATGCAAATGTGTAGTATTGCACTACTGGTCACATGTTATTGAAGTTAATGGATATGTGTCAGAAGCGAAAAATTAAGAAACTTATTTACCTTTTTAAACGTTTCCCTGGAATTTTCAAAAGTTTCAATTTTAAAACACATCTAAAATGAATATGTAAATTTTATAAGTTCTCATGACAGAAAAGTTATTCTTAGAAGGATTAGCAACACAACTTGGTTAATGTTCAGCTACAATTTTTTCCTCTCGAGTCAGTATTTCATGACCAGTGATGGTAACAGGTAAGCAAGTTTGCCTAGTATTGCATGCCATCAAAATAATGGTCTTTATTGCATGGCCAAGTGGTGAGGGTTATTTTGTCAGCAAGGACTGAGCAGCCATAAATTTATTGGAAGTCACCTTTTCTTTCTACTTTAGTTTTGGGAGTCAAACATTTGCTGCTGTTGCTGTTTTGTTCCCATCAGGAAAAACATTTGAAGGATCATGATACATGTATCGAATCTTTTACCTACTATTCACAATGGGGATGGAGATCGCATTGTCGAAATTTTTAAATACACGTGTGCCCACGCATTATGTGAGAGGGGGTAATCCATCATGTACAAACCATTATATACAAATGAATTAATCCATATTTTAAATCATGTTTGTCTTTTTTTCCGGTCCATTTCTTACTCTCTTGATTACAAATCATAAACTTTTTCTTAGGATGGAAATCAGCCGGGACAGGTATTAAAATATCTTCACTTTCTGCCCGACATACCCTTGGTGTAAATTCAGGATAGGGATCCCCTCCCCCGATCCTGCCCAATTTCGGAAATTCACACCCATTGAAGGTGGAATATTTTGCCATCCCTACTTTTTCAAAAGTTAGATGTAATTAGAAAATCATAAACATTTAGTCGTCGTTTGTACATTTTCATTCTTTTATCTAGTAAAAAATGTAGGGATTTTTTGTACCGGAGAAGGTATGTTAGAAATATCATTTCCAGGTATATTTTCATATAGAATATTGAAGTTATTTGTCCCACATTGAAGATAAATAGTTATACGACATCTTTTCTTGGTGGTCCGATTTTTGGGTTTGTGGTGATTTTGGGACGAGATATGGTGGAGGCAGGGCAGTGATGGTGATGATGATATGTTCACACCAAAAAATTAAAAAAACTTGGTAATATACAAAAAAATTAACAAATTTTCGTCAGGTCTTTGTGACGTTACCATTCATATAAATTCACCTGATTTTTCAACTTGATCCCCTAAATATTGCATAGTTCTGTAACTAATTAAAAATAAAAAATAAAAAAATCAACCCATAAGATTATTATACTTCATAAAATTAATCCAAAAAAGATTTAGCCTAACCAGTTCACATCAAAGTTCAATTCTAGTTCCCACCCTACATTCAAGTTTGTAAGATATAGACTATCTTTCAATCATTATTGAGGATTCCTATATTCTTATTTTGTTATGCATACTTGGACGATTTCTATTTGAGTATTTTATACCCTTTTGTGCTTATTCGAATGGATCCCACAAAATACGTGAATAGTAATTATGAATGTGCGATTAAAATTAATATTTAACTTTGATTTTTAATTATAAGAAAATCAAACAAGTATTTGTATGTTTGAATCGTTGCACTAAATTTTTCTTGAAATAAATTGAGACCAAGGGGAAGTTGGGCCACATACAAGTGGATATCCCCACAACATCATTCAGATTACAGCAGATTTCGACCATCTTCAGCCGAGGACTAAATGAAGTAATTATGACTATAGCCGAAAAATTCCAACAGAAACTGCTTCTTGTCTTGTTGCAACGTTGCAAAGGCAAAGCATTGGGACAATTGAAGTTAGATATCTAGTAGTAGTCAAAAGAGAGCCGTACTAGAAGTCATTTACGGGGTCAGGTGATTTTTTTATTTTTTATTTTTAAAACATACCCTTATCAAATGATGTCTCGTTTGAGAATATCAAATTTTAAAATTTATATGATTGTTTGAATCTTTATCGAATTGAATCGTTCGTTCGAACTTAATGAACTCAAATGCCATATTAAAAATTGAGATTTTATCTTAAAATGTCAATATTATTAAGAAAAATAACACAATCATGGATGAACGTAATTCGAGTCTTGGTAGGCTTGGTTGGCCCGGAAACAAATCATCTTGGATTTGTCAAACTTTGCCAGGGCCACATGGGCAGCTGGCCATTTTGCCCAGGCATGCTAAAACCTGTTTCCAAAGGCCTCTTCTAGCTCAAATAAATCGTAATATGGAAAATTTCATTAGTAAAACATTAAATATGATCTACTTCAAATCTAAAAATTAAAGTTCAATTTTTCAAAAATCAGATATTAATTTAAATTTTATTTATTAAATAATTAATTAACATTTTTTAATTAATTAAATATATTATGGTCACAATATTATATAATTTATAGTTACTGTTATATATTAGTCACAATTACAGACGCCACAGTCTCAAACAACAAATATTACAGGTCGCAATTTATTTATCTTTCACAAATTAAATAAATTAATTGGTCACAAATCACAAATTTTATGATCCATAACTCATTTCATTATCACAAAATATCAAATTGATTGGTCATAAATTATTTTTAGGTCACACGTTATCAAATTATTTCACAGTCACTATTCAAAAAACTTATAGTTACAATTTATTTATCGGTTACAAATAAAAAATATTATAGGTTACAATTTATTTATCGATCATAAATCACAAATTTTATAAATGACGATTCAAACTTTTAGTTCAAGTATAATTTATTGGTCACAAAATACTCAATTCATTGATCATATATTATTTAGTATTTACTGGTCACAATTAACAAAATAATTGGCCACCTACCCCACACCATCCTACCAACAATCATTGCGATCGCCAAAATTGTAGCCAATATCACAACCACAACCGCCACCACCTTACCGCTACCAACGCCGCCTCACAATCTAAAATTCACCATATCTTCCACCTTTACCACACCACAACCACCAACAAAATTCCCAAAACCGCCATTGCTCTCTTCACTTTCAATACGCTACAAATCAACCTCCAACTTTGGCCACCACAAAATCAGAAAAAGAAAGAGAAATGGAAAACCTAATTTTTGCAACGGTCGCGATGATCGACCCTATCGACCGGAATCTCCGCCACTATTGAATCCAACAATGTCACCGCCACCCAAACACCATCATAGTTACAAAATATCAAATTAATTGGTCATAAATTATTTTTAGGTCACACGTTATCAAATTATTAGTCACAAATTATTTCACGGACACTATTCAAAAAACTTATAGTTACAATTTATTTATCGATTACAAATAAAAAACATTATAAGTTACAATTTATTTATCGATCATAAATCACAAATTTTATAAGTAACGATTCAAACTTTTAGGTCACATATTATTTATTAGTCACAAAATACTCAATTCATTGGTCATCTATTATTTACTTGTCACAATTAACAAAATAATTGGCCACCCACTCCACGCCATCCTACCCACAATCATCGCTATCGCCAAAATTGTAGCCAATATCACAACCACCACCGCCACCACCAACACCAACACCAACACCAACATCACCTCACAATCTGAAATTCACCATATCTTCCACCTTTACCACACCACAGCCACCAACAAAATCCCCAAAACCGCCATTGCTATCTTCACTTTCAATACGTTACAAATCAATCTCCAACTCTGGCTACCACAAAATCAGAAAAAGAAAGAGAAATGAAAAACCTAATTTTTGCAACGGTCGCGACGATCGACTGGAACCTCTGCCACCGTTGAATTCAACAAAGTCACCACCACCCAAACACCACCACCACAGCCCCCATCCACCACCAACTGAAAACACACCCAAAAATCACATCAAATCGTGGAGCTGCAGATCCTTGTCATGGCGTGCAGACCACAGCCAACCCTATCATCATCACCACCACCACCACCGTCGCCACCAACAAAATCACAGCCACAACCGTATCCAACATAATTTCCGCCACCGTTGGATCCAACAAAGCCACTTCCACCCAAACACTACCACAACCCAATCGCGACGCCATTGCAACTTCACAACAACCAGGCGTCGCTGCGAGTTCACAGCAGTGCCCAGAAGTGTCGAGCGGCAAATAGAGAGAGAAATGAGAGAATGAGATGGGTATGGAGAGAACCGCACGCAATGACTCTAACTCAGCTTCCATTTTCTGATTTTGATTTCTTCGGAAGGGACCCAACGAAAGGATATAGAGGGTGAGAAAAGAGAAAAAAGTCAGGTAAGAAATTTAGAGAGAGAGAATGGAGAGATATAATTAGGGTTTG
>CAIGRN010091340.1:0-17726 GCA_903798345.1 Fraxinus anomala | reverse complement strand
GGAAGCTCTTTTATATCCACTTCAAACCTCTCCTGAACCTGCAATAAATTATGGAGCCAGGCATCAAGACATGAAAGCAGCTAAAATAAATGCAAAATCTACACACACATATAATCAAATCCCATGCCTGATTGAGAACATCAGAGTCCGAAGCAGATGAAACAAATGTGATTGCAAGACCTTTGGTACCAAACCTTCCAGCTCTTCCCACCTATAAAGTCGAAAATGAAAATAAAAGAACATAAGGACTGATTGTTCGGTGATACTAAACACTGATATTAATGAAATAATTAAAAAAAATACCCTGTGCAGATAAGTGTCTGCAGAATCCGGCATGTCATAGTTGATGACTATGTTAACCCTTTCAATATCAATTCCTCTACCAACCAAATCTGTTGCCACGAGGATCCTCTTATGCCCCTCCTTGAAGCCCTTGTAGCGTGTCAATCTGCATAACCACAAGTAAGGAAAAAGCCAATCCTTACTTTTCCTTGCATGAAAATAAAGATAGCTATTCCGAGATGTTGACCATATTTAATATACATTAATTGAACAAATGTTCAGGGCACCACTTCGTGGCATAAATTGATGCCAAGAAAAATCAACTGTTATTTTATATCGACATATAGCACATCCAACTAATGAAGAAACAAACCAGATTTGAGGTAAAAATCTCTAAATGTGCATCTGTTTGAAGGTTTAGAGTACACACAAGCAACCTAATTATTTCAAACCGTTAATTACTCCAGCATGTTTTAAAACCTTGTTAATGCAATTTGGGCAGGTTTAGCATGCCCCGCGCTGCGCGACCCCATTCGGGTATCCATAGGGCGCTGGTTTGGCAGGTCAAATTACCACAAATAAAGGAACCAAAATTTGGTTTAGAACTCACAATACATTTTACCAAACAAATATTGATATGATTTAAACTGATCAAACCTTTCTTCCTGAGACATGCCAGAGTGGATGCAAATAGAAGGAAAATTACACTCCACAAGCAACTTATTAAGCTCCGCTGCTCTGTTGACGCTCTTGACAAAGATGACAACTTGATTAAAGTCAAGCGCATCCAACAAGTCATTCAGCTTCCGGTTCTTCTCCAGCTCACTCAATTTGATGTAGTGCTGTAGTAGGTGGGTGTCAAGTAAAAAAATAACAGAATTTAAAGAGCACATAGGACATTTCAAATGCTAAGAAACAAACCTGTACGAGACCATGAAGGGTCAACTTGGCTTCGTCATCCACGTAAATTTCCATAGGCTGAAATCAATGTCACAGTAAAGCATATTAGGTGCCTGCCTGAAGGTAATGGTATCCACAACGAAATGAATGATGGATGAACGTCCCCCAAATCGAGGTTCCGGTCCATCTGATTCTCCTTGCAGTTACTTTATTGCTTAGATCATCTAGAATCCACCATTGCTCAACAAAAACTAGAAAGAAACTGATTATAAATTCCAGAATGACACTGCTTTGCTAAACCCCTCATTCCATAACACACCCTCCAAACATAATTGAAAAATTCAAACAAAAAGAAGACTCGAGATGTGGACTAAAAACACGCTAAGTGCAGAAAATACTGGCCGTACACTGCCTTTACTCCAAGAAGACTCCTATTTCCCTTTCAGTCAGAACTTTTCAAATCAAGAATTATGTTGTGTCAGTAGGATAGAAAACACATGAGAAGGGGAGAATACAGTGCTTGAACCACTGCATTTTGGACTAGATACTGCCTGCAGAAAGCTGGAATAATGGTAAAATTGTGGACTTCTAAAATTCAAGTAGAACTGGCCACAGGACATTACATCTTGCATAAATTTCTTGCAAACCGGTCGGATCTCCTTGCTGAGTGTAGCCGAAAACATCATTACTTGCTTGTCATGAGGGGTCATCTTGAAAATCTCCTGGACATCTCTCCTCATATCTGGGTGGACATACAACTAGATTATTAATAATTACAAAAGCATTTCTTACAAATGACAGAAATTAGAGTGGAATTAGATTGATTGCGTGAAGAGGCTGAACATAAATATTATTCAAGACTTCAAGTCACATACCAAGAGATTCAAGCATCTTATCACACTCATCCAGTATGAAATGCCTCACGTTCCTCAAAGAAAGGTCCTTGTCTCTAGCTAGAGCAAGAATCCTCCCAGGCGTTCCAACAACAATGTGAGGGCATTCATTTTTCAGAAGATCTTTGTGGATTTTGATGTTGACGCCACCATAAAAAACAGCAACTTTGATATCTGGCAAGTATGTGCTGAACCGCTCAAATTCATGACATATCTGCAAATGGAAATGGCAAACCCATGAAGCATAGTAAGTATTCATAGAAAAAAAGAAATAGATAGTTGATGACATTGGTGGGAACATAAAAAGATTATGAACAGATAAAATAGCTGAGGAATTTCTATGTAATTTTGCATATAGATGGTAGAAATCTCACTTTCCGAAACACGAGAAATTTTGAAATAAAAAGTTCCTAGATGGAATAAACACCTGGTATGCTAGTTCCCTCGTATGACATAGAACAAGTGCAGCAACTTGTCCGGCAACAGGTTCAATCTGCTGCAATGTTGAGAGAACAAAAACAGCAGTCTTCCCCATTCCAGATTTTGCTTGGCAAATAACATCCATTCCCAAAATAGCTTGAGGTATACACTCGTGTTGCACTGATGAAGAACCAAAGAAATTTGATCCAAAGCCTCATTTCAATTAAAAAAGGTATACCATTCAACTTCCCAAAAGTGTGAGTAATAATAGTGATTTACCTGAAAATCACAAGTTGCCAAATTAGCAAGACACAACTCTGCTAAGCAAATTTCATACAAGTTATAGGAACCAATTATCACGGGTAAATATTAAGAATCTGAAGTACCAAAAACACATGCCATCACATCTGGAGTAAGTTCAATTCAAAGAGATTCACCAAAACTCCAGAGAAGACACAAGTAAAGAAAAATTAAGAAGGAAACTACCCAATGTCTAAACTTAGAAATGAAAAAGCTTTTCAAACGATGTTCCATAATTCTACTAACTTCTACTAAAAACTTCACAATAAAATCAACTCAAACTTCAAGAAATGATATGGACCCAATTGCACCAAGACCAGAGTTAACTCCAATGACTTACGAAAACCTAACACCACATAGAGCATATTATGCGTAGAAAACAGATGCTTGAAAAAGTACTGTATATCCCCAACAAGAAAGGGAACATAAGAAATGCACAACGAGTGATATGATTTCTCATGGTTTAAGTTAAGCCTGATGCCACAAGAATTGGTTATAAATTTTAATGTATATCATACACTCCCACCTTTCTTACAGCATGACTTAGTTTAAGGACCGGATTTTAAATATCATTTCCATCGCGTGAACTGTATGACAAATTATTAGGGAATTAACCCAGCTAAATAAACTGAATAACCAGAAGACAAATCTTGCCTTCTGAAGGATGCTCAAATCCAGAATCTACGATAGCCCTTAGAAGCTCTGGTTTCAAGAGGAAGTCTCTGAATCCGGAACTGTGAATTCCCACGTAACCCCTGCAATAGTAAACAGGAATGAAATCGTCACATTATCATCTTTCACGAAAAGAGCAAATGCAATACTAAATGCATATTCAATTGTTAAAAGTCCGGAGTAAAACTACGTTAAACATTCAACAGTATGACACCTGATATAACTAGTAACCGCTACAGTTAATTCAACAGAACCAGTTACAGCTCCATAATAACAAAAACTAAGTTCACCCCCCTTGACTTCATCATAAAATTATTACCAATATGCAGCCTAATAAGATCTTCACGTTCACATCTCTAAAACTAACTTTTTTTTGGAAAATCAATTGTATCTATTCCCAGAAATGAATAAATTAAGTTCTAAATAGAAAATATTGACTACCAAACAATTAAACAGAACGCAATCAACAACTTTCTACTATAATCCTTACTTTATACAGCTTAATCGATGAGCAAAAGCATATAAGAAGCACACGTGCAAAATAAAATATAAGCACAACCCTAAATCATAAACTGTGCACGATGATTTTTCCAATTAAAAAAACTACCGAAGGAGGGCTAAACAACTAAAAAAAGCTAATATAAAAGTTTAAAACGTCACAAAAACATAGACTAGGCAAATAAAAAGTGAGCGTTCAAGTATATATCAATTCAGGTGTACAAAAAATATACATACATATTGACACATATAAACATATACATAAACAGATGAAGATCCTGAGATATGTCAGAAGCTCACTTCTTGGCTGATTCGCCGTTCAGTTTGGTCACGGAGTCGGGAGCTTTATCGTCTTCTTCCTCATAGTCGAGAAGCTCCTCCTCGTATGCGTCGTTCTCCTTCATCTCTCCCATTTTCTACTGCTTTCACTACACGGGCATACAAACCCAACAGATCATTACATAAAAAATCAAATTTGGGATTTTAGCCCAAATTAATCACATAGATATGCCTATATCTAATACATATATGTGCGTGCGAAGATAGGGTTTTTCACTTTCTGGTATTTACCTGTTGAATCTAGAAAAAGGTTAGAGGGTTTTTTAAGGGTTTTGGGTTTCGAGTAAACTGCAAAGAAAATCGTAGGGAAAATTTGGGAGAGTTAATAGAGGCAGAGAGAAAAATTAGGGTTTTTAAGGTAGGATGGTTAAGTAGGCGCACCTAGGGATTCAGTACTGTATGGGCCGAGTCTAGATGGGCTGCGTGGGAGATCTGAAAACAATTCTCTTGTCCTCATTTCGAAATTTGTTTTGGCTCCATTAAAAATACATTTTGAAAATAATATTATTTTGAAGAATATGTAATCAAAAAATAAGAAAAAATTTTAAATTTACATATAATATTGTTTTATTAAAAAATGCGTAGTTGAAAATAATAGACAGAAAAATATATTTTTTGGAGCATGGCGGCGAAAAAGAAGCTAAATTTAGGGAAAATTTCATAATTAAGAGGTTTAATTTTATCAATTTTAAATGGGTAATGTTATTCGTGGTGAAAACTGTCGACAGTCACCCTACGTGGCATCTACATGGCACCTATGTGAAATAATGTTAAAAAAAGGAAATGTAGCATAATTTAGTAATTCTTTAAAAACAAAACAAAAAAGGAAAATAGGTCTTTTGTCATTACACGATTCTTCCCAAAATTACCAAACTCATCTTCCAAAGTTCTGGCTGTTTATCTACAACAAATCCATAATCATCCAAACACCCGGCTTCACATCCACACATTGATTAATCCTCTACAGATTCACCCAAATGGTAATGAAGGTTCTAGATCTGGATTCTACATCGTCTATTCTCTTATTCATTAATTCGAAAATTATGCCTTTCGGGTTGAGATCTAGAAAATAAAGAGCGAAATTTGGTGAGTACGTAAATCAACCATCCAGTTCGATCCATGCTGTAAATGTCGCCATCGATGTTGTAAAACTCGATCCCTGATGCTCTATCAAGGTATTATTTTCTATTAGTTCTGTAATTCATATAGTTAATTTCGTGATTTTGACTCACATTAACATCTAATTTAGTATATTTGTTGAACCCAACATTTAATGGAATCCAATGTTATACTAACTTATGTCGACTCTATTTTAATCTCTCTTATTATTGGTAATTTTTACCTATGGATTTGGTGAATGCTATTAATATGTTAGTTGTTTCAATCTGAACATGGATGTATTACTTTGCTAAGTTTGACTATTTTCCGTATGCTGATGAATGTTTTATATGCAAATACTTGTGGTCCATACAACACATGCATGCTACAAATACAATAGTTACTGGTAGTTTCTTATCTTTGTTCAGATTGTAGCAAGTACCCTTTAACATGTTTGGTATAACTGATTAGAGAACGCTTGAATTATAAGGCAATCATTACGTGTGTTATAATTTTTATGTATTTCAGGTTCTTGTATTTTAATAGTTTCAAAATGCATTTCTGATTATTTTATTTTAATAGCTTTATAAGACTTCAAGATGCTTATTGAGAAAGATAATATGTTTGATATAAGTGAGGAAGAATATGTTGATGAACGAGAGGTACAAAATAACTACGTTCGTAAAGAGATTATGCAAGCGCCTGAAGTTAGAATGTAGTTTGATTCATTTGACAAACTTTTTGAGTACTATAAACAATATGGAAAACAATAAGGATTTGGAATTATAAGGCAATCATTACGATCGCAAGGGGATTTAAAATTTGCTTGCTTCACATGTTCTCGAGCAAGAAACTCAAGGTCCCAAAAACGAAATTACCTCAATCCTAACCCATTGACAAAAAGTGGGTGCAAAGCTAGAGAAGAGAGAGTGAGAAGACGGACGGCGACAACATTTGCTGTGTCGCTTCCGATGGTGACGGAGAGAAGAGAGAGTGAGAAGACGGAGAGAAGAGAGTGAGGAGAGAGAAGACGGAGAGAAGAGAGAAGATGAGGAAAATGTTTGTTAGATTGGAATGAAATTGATTAGGGTTTGGAATGAAAATTGTATAATTTATATTTAATATTTAAAAATGAAATATCTGATTTTTGAAAAGTGAAACCTAATATCTGAAATTTGAAAATGAATATTGAAAACTCTTGTTTTGTGTAATTTCCACCTAAATTTATGTGTGATATTTGGAAAAATACTGTATTGCCAAAAAATAAAATAAAATATTGTATTACTTTTTATTAAAAATCTTATTTACAAAAAAAAATTATAATAATTACTGCAATACTGTAGTGTCACTTTTCTTTAAAACTCAACATTTCAGTTTTTCATTTAAAATTAATATTTCACACTGATACGTGTTCTTTTACCTTTTTTAATGAGGAGTTGTGATATTTTTCATTATTACTTGTTATATAATTCATAAAATTGTTATAAAACCAAAAAGGTTTCATAATTCGTTACTTTTCATACCACCAAATCAAAACTTAGGGTTAAATGCACCTATGACTACTATACTTTCCATATTGTTCCCTATTGATCTCTGAACTTTAAAATTTATGACTAGACGTTGAACTTACTAAATTGTTATGTTATGTGTTACTCTATCATCAAGTGTTAAAAAATAGATGAAATGGACAAGATGGACAAATAGTAGCCCAGATCACCTTTAAATGTTTGTGTTTTACATTGTTTCTCACCGATCATTGAGTTTTAAAACATTTTTGACAAGCACTGAACTTACATATCTGTTGATGTCGCTCAAGACAGTTTATGTCGAAAATAGATGAAAAGTGTCTTGAACGACATCATCATTTCTTCTATTCAATGATATCTACACAGTGACGTTCGTTAACAACGTAGAACATAAATTTGTCGATAGCATTCAATACCATTTCTCGAAAAACATCTTCCAAATGTATTATATGATTCAATGCATTCCACCCAACATATATATGCACATAAAAAAGTACTATTACACTTAATCAAATACTCGTATACTTCTTTCAAAATCGAACTTGATAATTGTTACAAAAAAACCTCAAACATAATCTATAATTAGACAGTATTAATATATAATTAAACAAGATCAACAAGTAATTGACTGACAATCATACTTAATACTCGATTTGAGCTTTACACACTTAATCTATGCTTGTTGTATTGTGAAAACCTAATATGATTATAATTTTTTTGTTAACAACCATTGTACGTTTGAATTAGGGGATAGTTCGTATGTAATCTGAAACACAAATATTTCTACCATTTTGTGTACAATGTACATTCTCCATCCAAATTTGATTATATACACAATTTTTTTTAAAAGTTATCATATTCAAAATGCTCCCATGCCATTTGGCCATGTTTGGAAATGCCCATATAAAATTGACATAAGACTCCCAAAATCTCAACGATGACCTTGATTAATCATGAATCAAGTCTCTATATATGTTGTTTCACCTTGTCCCCTTTTCCTTGCACAATCACTTCTTGTTGTTGACTATGTAGGGTTATGTCATATGAGACGTACGTCTATTCTAACAAAGTTTGAATTTTAATTTTCATTCTTTCTATCATGATATTTTTTAAAATGCATAATATTTTCAATCAGTCATCTTCTATGAGAATTATAGGTTTAGAAATAGCATACTATACAAAAGTGAAAAATATAGTATGTTAGCCTAATTTCAAACAATTCACCGTTAACATAGAAAACATACATGTATAATGTATTCTGAAAGTATATAGCTCTAGTAATTTTTATTTTTTATTTTTTTGGGTGTGGGGGATATTAGCTATAGTAATGTTAGTATAATTTTCAGATAATATATAAAAATTGCTTATTCGATAAAACCAAAATATTATAGTGTCCTTACCATTGATGCACACGGAAAATTAAACGATAACAAATGCATTTGTGCAAGAATTAACGAATGAGTACGTATTTGAGAACAATCTTCAATGATTTTTAATAATTATTCCGAAACAACCACCTTACCATATAACTCCCTATTTAAATAATAAATCGTATCTAGAGTTTTGTAATAATAAATAACAAAAACTCATGAAACCTGTCCATTTTAATAAACTCCTATTCGAAATAAACTCCTTCTAGACATAAAATAATAAAATACTTTAAAATGTGTTAAAACTGAATAAATATAATTTTAAATTAAACGGACATTATCAACCATCTTGTTTGAATTTTTTATTAGACCGTGTCAGAATTTGCACCCGTTTGGCCTCTCTTATGTTAAAATTCATTTTCCTCAAATTTATTTTCAACCTCACATTTCATTGATCCACATTTTATCAACTTTTCACCACATATTTCATCATTTTTTTAAATCAAAATTTACTAAAAATCCATTTTTTTCTAGCAAAACTAAAGAAGAGTTAAGAAAAAAGAACAGGGGAAAATGAGCCACATAGGAGTAGAAACACATACAATATTTGTTCCAACAAAGATTGTAATTTTGTTATTTTTCTTTCTCAATCTTAAAATTTGCCATGGCGTATAATATTGTTAAAGAAAGTGACATAACCTTTCAACGAAAAATAGGGATTTAATTATTTGATGTTACAAATTAAAAAAGGAACCGACAAGAGTTACCGGCTACAGCCAATATATTACATGATATGGAACAACAGTAACAACATGAAGAACAAAATATGTATTTAGGATTTACATCTTAAAACTTGACGGTCTTGCTAACTATTGAATTTCCCGTGCCATCCTCTTTTGCGTGACTGTGTGACCTGAATTATATATATTCAACCTAGGAAAATTAACTAATGTGTAGCTTTTGGGAGAAAACTAATCCCAAACAAAACGGTTGTGTCCAACCTCGGTGGGATCATTTTAGATTGAGGTTGTGATGAGTTTATGGGCTAGTTCAGCCTTAAGACGTTCTAAAATATGATTCGAGGTTAGGTCCGATTATATATTAATACGAGTCGAACGAGACCATCTATCCATTTTAATATCACTAACTTTTCTACTACTTCAAAGCTAGCTACATGTATGGGGTGCAAAAAATGAAAGGGGAAGAAATCATTTAAGTAAAAGGATGGTGGGCACATAAGATTAACAATTATTTTCAATAAAAAATCAAACATCTATTGATCTAATCGACCTTTGCTGGAAGTAGCTTCTGCATTTATGTTGGAACATTAATTATCAACCAACCCATTGCTATGACAGTTGGTGTCAACTTTAGTTTTTGTCTAAATTGATTGAAGTCTCGAGAATATACACCACTAAGTGTAAGCCACTTGGCTATTTGTTAGTCATAATCACAACTTCCTTTCGTTTTGGAAATCCTAGAACAATTATTGTACCTTAGACTGGAGCATAAATATATTATTCATATTTTTAATTGACAATTATATGGTCGTTCTAATTTTTCCCTTCTATAGAGGGAAGAGTCGAATTCATTGTAGAGAACACAATTGGTGAGTTCACATATACTCAAATTAATGTGTTCCTCCTTTCTACGTTATAGTGAAATCTTGTATCGATAAGTAGATGTGACTCTCGTATTAAAAGTGAAACTTTAAATCATGTAATTTTAATACTTCTTTTCATTTTCTATTTTACATTGTTACTCTTAATAATACGGAACTAGAAATTAATCGGCAACATCCTCCACTCAACCCAAGAAAAATAATAAGGCCATCAAGTGCCCCTAGGGCACATCTCCAAGTGGTAAAAGGAGAAGGTGGAAAAACTCCAACTTTGTTTGAGACTGTCGCGTCAGGGGTTCGAATCCTGAAATATGGATTTGGCCCTTGAATAAGTGCAAGTGTACAAGCAGTCTTCCACCCTATACTTTTGGAGGCATAACCTGCGATTTACCTCCTTCAACAAGGCCTAAGGCAGGATAGGTGGAGACCGTCTAGAATGCGGTTCATCCTTTTTTAATAATAAGGCCATCAAGTAAAAGAACTACAACACGGTCTCAATTAAGAACCACATATATATGTAGTGTGCGTACAATTGCTTATTAATTATTACATTGACTAACAACTTACCATGCAAAACCTTACCATTCTAAGGATTTTAACTTTTTTTTTCTATAATATTATCTATTACTATACAAACGATCTTACCAAACAAGTTACGAGTCTCTACTCTCTATTCCTCGTCTAAGGACTAAATATGCTCGGAGGTTTTCCTCCATTGAGTTCATTTCCAAGCGAAGGAATATAAGTATTCCAGTTGAGTAGTTCTTCAACCATTTGCATTGCCACCATATTCTCTTCATCCATTCCATCTTGAATATTTTCATCCGTGTCGGATGATGATACTGTTCCAGAAGATGTAGACGGTGAATTATCATTTGAAACTTGAGATGTCGTCGTCTTCTTCCCGAACTCGACTTTCATTATCCAATGTGAACCAGAATGTCTACCTGCTCGTTTTTGCCATACTCCGATATGGGAGTTAGTGTTGTCGAGCCTTAAACAAACGAGTGAAGGAGATGGATCCTTGCAGGATTTTCTCAACTTTGCACTTAATATTTCTGAAAGTTCTGGTGGAGATAAAATAGTGTCTTTACTTGAATTTGTGTCATGATCAGTAGTACTGTTATTGTTCTTCATTACTGGAAAGTTTGTTTTGGCTGTGTGCCCACTCATCAAGATCGCCGCTTCATCATATGCTCGTGCTGCTGCCTCGGCTGTCTCGAATGTCCCTAGCCAGATTCTTCTCTTCCTAGAGAGCGAACGTAGTTTAGAATACAACATTATTGCGCTGTCATTCTGTTTATGTAATGATGCACAATAATGGTCTGAATTGTTCATCTAATTATGCGCACTAATGAAAAAGAGTCATCTAATTCTAAGTTAAAAAGTAGAGAAAGTCAACGTCACTAGCCTATAAAGCACAATAGAACAGGCGGGCTAGCAATTATTGTGGATGTTTAGTGAGGATTAAAATTAGATTTTTAATAGATTGTGATAGAAGTTTTTGAAATGTGTAGTTGAAAAGTTGTGGAACCCACGAAAGATGTGACTAATATTGATCATTCGATTTTAATTTTGATTAAAATCTGATTTTAATCCGAAACAAACATGACCATAATAAGTGACCTTATTATGCACCATGGGACAAAAATGATGAATTGTAGAAATTTTGTGTAAAGGATTTCCGCTTCTAACAATTTTTCCCTCTGTGTGTGTGTGAGAGAGAGGGAGAGCGAGAGGGAGAGGGAGAGAATTAGAATTTGCATAGAATAGGCTTAAGATTTGTATATAAAAATATTGCCCCTTACGAAAATTTATGCTTGATAGGCAGTTCTTGATTGTGATTCTACACGGTTCCATAAAAAGGTCCAACCTGGTGCAACGTGGGTTTCGTCTCTCTGAATCTCTGTGTGTGTGAGAGAGAGAGAGAGGGGGAGGAAGGTTAAATGCACATACAAATAACAAATGCTGCTGCAGAAAACATGGCATTATGGCACCAAAACTTACTCAATCAAGTGCAATGGCATCAAGAATTACATGGAGATGAATTAACACACACACACACACACAACTGACACACATAAATTAAGCTTTAAATGAAATGAAGATAAGTCGTGAAAGAGTGCATGGTTGGTGAACTTACAGTAAAGGGTGGCGAATTTCTGAAACCCAAGAACCCCACTGCCTTTGCCTGACACCTCTGAACTTCTTTGATTGTACCATTTCTTTATCCTTTCTTCACATAAAATGATCCAAGTTGCAACTTCCATACATATATATGAAGTGTGGCGTGCTTGCGTGTGAAAATAAGGGTTTTAAGAACCTACTTTAAGTGCATTTTTCCCTGTCGGTGGTGGAAATTAGAGGTAGAAAAGTGCGACAGTGATAAAAAGCATTAATTCATCCGCACAACCGTGAAAAAACAAAAAACCATAATGTTCTTAACTACTTTCTTAGTAATTAATATGACTGCAGGAGAGAAAATCATGGCCGCTATATTACTACTCTTTTGAAATTCTCAGTAGAGGACATGGTTTTTTCTACCTTGACGGGAGACTTTTGTTAGAATTGAGGATTGGAGAAGGAAAACCATACATTTGTATTGTCGTTGTATTATTCTCATCCATTCGTTTCTTCTAACTTTCCTCAATACTCAGAAGTTAGAGAAAAATTTTCATTTCTTTTCCCTTACCGTCACATTTCCCATCCCACGTTATATGTTACTGACATGTTCAATCTACAATATAAAAATAAGGGGTGTGTACAGATAGAATAATCCTTCCTAATATTATATATTAGGACTTGACAAAATTATGAAGAAGATATTATAATTTTTTCTTCTTTAATATAGTAGTGTATTCTTTCAAACACGCCATAGTAAATACCTTTTACACAAAGGATCATTTTATATAATTCTCGGAGCAAACAAAGATTTATGTTTTTATGTAAGTCAACTGAATTTAGACAAGCCAAAATAGGACTTCTGTGAAAAGGTTCGGATCAAAAGAAGATAACTAGAATTAGAAAAAAAACAAGATATGATTTCTTGAGAAGTATCAAAATGGGGTAAAGATTTGACTAAACACATATATAATTATTTTAGAAAATTATCATTATCTTAAAAAGATTTTGATTGATCTTAAAAGAAAAGGACAATAATGACTTGACAGAGGAATTGTTTGTATTTAATAAACATGGAAAACTGACCTTTCGACAAATATATTATATATTAGTGATTTTTCGAATCACAATTAAGCCCCTGTTTGGTGTGTATTTGCAACTCAAGTACGTATTTTTTTTATGTGATAAAGAATATGTGATTGAAAAAGAATGAAAAATTATAGATGTGATGAAAAATATTATTATATTAAAGAATATGTAGTTAAAAATAAGTAGAAAAATGAGAATAAAAAATAATACTGTGACTCAAACATGAACTAAGTCAACAAAACTCATTTCACTAGTCAATGTATTAACATCTAACTATCGACTTCTCCAAAAAAGGTAACGAATGAGCTATGAGACGGAGCATATCTAAACACATATTTAACTTTTAATTATAGCATTCATAGCGTCCCTCATTTTCCCTAATTTAAGTGCTCGTTTTACTTATGTCGTGTTTAGTATATACTCTTTAAAATTCTTTCCCAATTTGTGTTCTCCCTCTTCAAAATCGAATCCCTTCACCTACCCGATATCTTTCTTCACCCCTCTCCACTTACCAGCGGCTTCTTTCTCCATAACAGAAAAAAAAAATATATAAAAAATAATAATAATATATATATATATATACACACACACACATATATTATGTTTTGCAGAAGAGGACTCGGGACAAGAACAACACCACGGAGAGACGCCAGGAATGAAACGAGCCGATTAAGAAGGATATTTTGATTTGGATGATAATTAATTGTTGAAATGTGGCAGTCTGTTTGATTTTGATAATTGTCTATGAGATTAAGGAAAACTGTGCTAATTTCAAAACCTACTAGATTTTAATTTCAATATTTTTTTAATTTTGATGGTTAATGATGATTTTATTAATTTTTAAACTTTTTTTTTCATAGGGTATGTACTTATTCAGAATATGATGTGATGCTACCAAAAACTTGCACCTGAATAAATTCTAATTGGCTGATTGAACTCTGCACGATCTGGTCTTCAATACCTGAAACAAAGACGTCAAGGTGTGTCCTCGTCGCCCCTCCAATACTTAAGTCAGAAAGAGGAATTGTGTAAAAGATTGTATACTGAAATATTAATGAAAAACGTACATGAACAATGAGGCTGGATCATGTATTTATAGGTGTTGAATATGCAGTCCTAAAAGGATCTAACTTCCTGTAGTCCTTATACTAGTCATACAAGATGTTTGTGTTATGTTAGAAATGCACAATTTAAGTTAAAGTCAAATTTGTAATAGGTTGGTAGTTTGTATTTAGATAGGAAAAGTAGGGAGTTATAGTCAAAATAGGATTATGGCTTCTAAAAGATGTGATATAAAGTCAAGGAGTCTGGACGAAAGTGTTTGAAGCCCGACCTATGTGATAAGCCCGACCTCAAACCTAAGCTCGAGCTTGGACCTAGCGCAATTGAGGTGGGCTGAGTTCGGGCAATGAGCTCGAGCTCGGGTTTACGGCATTACTACACATCACAGGCCCCCGTGCATCTAGGTCCCAGCTAAAAGTTACATGCTCGAGCTGCGAGGTAAGATGCAATGAGGTGCAACAGCCCGAGATCAAACTTATCTCTTTGTTCAATGTGTAGCTCGAGCGTTTTTTTTTTTTTTTGCCAACAAGCTCGAATTCTTTGTTCAATGTGCAGCTCGAGCGTTTTACGTGACCAGTTTTTGGTTAACAAACTTGAGTTCTTTGTTCAATGTTGAGCTCGAGCTTGTCACTTGGCCAGTATTTGGCCAAGTAAGCTCGAGTTTCATACAATGTTGAGCTCGAACTTTTCACTTGGCCAGTATTTGGACAAGCAAGCTCGATTTTTGTACAATGTTGAGCTTGAGCTTGTTTAATGGCCAAGTAAGCTCGGGTTTTGTACAATGTCGAGCTCGAGCTTGTCACTTGGCCAGTTTTTGGCCAAGCAAGCTCGAGTTTCGTACAATGTTGAGCTCGATCTTGTCACTTGACTAGTATTTGGTCAAGCAAGCTCAAAGTTTGTACAATAATGAGCTCGAACTTGTCACTTGGCCACTTTTTGGCCAAAAAAGCTCGAGTTTCGTACAATGTTGAGCTCGAGCTTGTCACTTGGCCAGTATTCGGCAAAGTAAGCTCGATTTTCGTACAATGTTGAGCNTCAAAGTTTGTACAATAATGAGCTCGAACTTGTCACTTGGCCACTTTTTGGCCAAAAAAGCTCGAGTTTCGTACAATGTTGAGCTCGAGCTTGTCACTTGGCCAGTATTCGGCAAAGTAAGCTCGATTTTCGTACAATGTTGAGCTCGAGCTTGTCACTTGGCCAGTATTTGGCCAAACAAGCTCAAGTTTCGTATAATAATGAGCTCGAGTTTGTCACTTGGCAAATTTTTGGCCAAGCAAGCTCGAGTTTCGTACAATGTTGAGCTCGAGCTTGTCACTTGGCTAGTATTTGGCCAAGCAAGCTCGAGTTTCGTACAATAATGAGCTCGAGCTCCTTACTTGGCCAGTTTTTTGCCAAGCAAGCTCAAATTTCGTACAATGTTGAGTTTGAGCTTGTCACTTGGCTAGTATTTGACAGAGCAAGCTCGAATTTTGTAAAATAATGAGCCCGAGCTTTTCACTTGGCCAGGTTTTGGCCAAGCAAGCTTGATGTATTTACAATAATGAGCTTGAGCTCCTCACTTGGCTAGTTTTTTGCCAAGCAAGCTCAAGTTTTGTATAATGTTAAGCTCGAGCTCTTCACTTGGCCAGTTTTTGGCCAAGAAAGCTCCAGTTTCGTACAATGTTAAGCTCGAGCTCCTCACTTGGACAGTTTTTGGCCAAGAAAGCTCCAGTTTCATACAATGTTGAGCTTGAGCTTGTCACTTGGTCAGTATTTGGCAAAGTAAGCTCGATTTTCGTATAATGTTGAGTTCGAGCTTGTCATTTGGCTAGTATTTGGCGAATCAAGCTCGAGTTTCGTACAATAATGAGCTCGAGCTTATCATTTGGCCAATTTTTGGCCAAGCAAACTCAAGTTTCGTACAATGTTGAGCTCGAGCTAGTCATTTGGCCAGTATTTGGCAAAGCAAGCTCGAGGTTTGACAATAATGAGCTCGAGCTCGTCACTTATCCAGTTTTTGGCCAAGCAAGCTCGAGTTTTGTGCATTAATGAGCTCGAGCTTGTCACTTGGCCAGTATTTGGTCAAGCAAGCTTGATATTTGTGTGTTATTTAGCTCGAGCATTTCACTTTTGTTCGTGGATAGATCACTATCCCCGTTCTCAACCTTAGCATGATTTAATTTTGAGGGATATCGAGTGTTTTTAGGTCGGAGTACGCCAATATGGTGTGTTAGTTGCATGCGCGAAGCACGACTTTACGTTAATTTAATATGTTAGCTGCATGTGCGGAGCACGACCTTATGCTAATTTAAAGTGTTAGCTGCATGCGCGGAGCACGACCTTACGCTAATTTAACGTGTTTGGGACGAGTTCTTTTGTCAAAACAAATTTTAAATAATGAAAAAGTAAAAGGCATATAGGCGATAACTGAAAAAATAAACCGTTTGAAGGGCATGCAAGCTCGAACTAGAAGAAATAAAAAAGAAAAAACTAAGTAACCTAGATACCTGAGGACGTAGCCGACTATTTTTCAATCGAGGTTGTAGCTTCAAGATCTCGACCGACGGTAAATTTTCTACTATGCTCGATCTCCTCCATCTCCTCCACTGGGGCAAGTCTCCCACGATGCTCAAGCTCCTTAAGTTGCAACACCAGTTACATAGCATTATCTAGCCACTGCTTGACTTTCTCGAATTGCCCCAACCCTATTATTCGTAGGAAATTTCACTGTCATGTGAAAAGTTGAAACAATGGCCTTGATCATATTTAGCAAGGGCTTTCCAAGTATGGCGTTGTAGGCCATAGAAGCATGAACTACTTGAAAAGTGGTGATCCGCATTACCTGCCTCCCTTCTGATCCCAAGGTGAGAGGCAACCTAACAATGCCTTCCTAAATAACGACACTGCCTCTGAATCCCTGAAGAGGGATTTTGACCGGCTTGAGCTGCTCAGTTGAAATACCCATATGAACGAAAGCCTCATGTGACAGTACATTAGCTGTGCTTCCATTATCCACCAGAATTCTCCTCACCTCAAAGTTAGCAATGATCATTGATATAATTAAGGCGTCGTCATGAGGAAAAGACATGCCATCTAAGTCCTTTGATCAGAAAGTGATGTCTTCAACCTTACCAAGATCCATACTTGAGATCGAAGGGTATTGCCTGGCGTACTGCTTACTTCCGCTGTTGGATTCCCCTCCAGAGGCCGTCCCTCCGACTATGATATTGATAGTGCCTGCAGTTGTTTGCTTATCCCCTATCTTCAGGAGCATTTCCCTTACTCCGGCTGTTCCACTAGCGTTTGTCATGACTGACGTAAGCGCCCAGGAAACCCCTCTTGATGAGAGCCTCGATCTCCTGCTTCATGGCGAAGCATCCTTTGGTCATATGTCCATTATCTCGTTGAAAGTCACAGTACTTGCTTTTGTCACGGGCTTTAGTAGGAGCCTGTAATCTAGGAGGCCACTACAACTCTTTAAGGTCTTTAATTTTCATCAAAATGTTAGACCCGGTGGTGTTCAAGCGAGTAAAAGGTGTTGGAGAGGGGTCTTGCC
>CAIGRN010091336.1:0-11212 GCA_903798345.1 Fraxinus anomala | reverse complement strand
TTCTGGCTCAAATTAAGGTGGTAATCCTCATGGTGATCGCTCATCGATCCGCTCGCAATTCCCATTCCGCCGTCACCACCACCACCACCGTCGGTGATGTTAATGCTAGTAGTAGTAGAATATGGATAAAGGACTTCTTCATCAGAAGAATAAACATTGCTGGGCTGGCTGCTCAAAATTTCAGTTTCATCAAGGCTGTGTTTGCGTAACTGGTGGCGCTTATAGCTAGTGCCTGATTCGGTTCTCAACTGCTGGCTATATGAATTCGCCTTCCTATGCGGTGGCGCGTCAGTTAGAGCCGCCAGGGCTGTCTTGTCATCCTCTTCTAAATGTTCGTCCATTGTTTTGGATTATGAATACAATTTTTGTTTAGTTTGTTGATATTCAAGGAAAGTGGTCATAAGAGATTCAAGAAAATGAGAAGAGAAAAAGTCAAAAATAGGATATGAATCAGAAACTATAGAGAGGGAGAGTTAGATAAAAGAGAAGGAAGTTGTTGGAGAGGCGAAAGATGCTGGCAATGTACGGACAAGAATGTTCGAATTTTGCAAAGGTTAACTGAGTTTTGTGAGTGTAATGTTTTTGTCTCTTTTCTTATGAGATGTTTCACCCTTTTTTTAGGAAAATTTTACTTATAAGTAAACAAGTTACTTTTGTGATCACTTACGAGCTTTAACACTGCCATTCCCAATTTAGGATAATGTTTTTATAATGCATTTTTCCAGAAAAAGATAGTATTAGCCTATTATTAAGCGTGATTTTGGGTCCTAATCCTTCAGAAATCTTTAACTTATTTTAATCCCCACCAAACATAGACTAAATGAAAGACAAAAGCCCAATCGTATTTTTTTCCGAATTATTACCCTAACTCTCTGAAAGTTTCTCTATTCTCCTTTTTCTTTTTAGAGTTGTGAAATTCTTTTGAGTTCTACATTGAGTGGTTATCAATAACTGACATTCCCTTCGATAGACTTTCAACTGAACTTTGTTACTTTATTTGTAAAGAGTAATGATATTCATAATTAATTAATCGTGATCATTATACAATAAGTCTTTTAATCAAAAGTATATAAAAGATGTCACTCAATTCAAGTCGTATTCACATGTTAATCATCGAAACACCAAGTAATTACTAGGTAAGAAAAGATCAATAATCAAGAAAATGAATAATATATTCATATTGGATCATATAGTAATCGAAAAGAACATGTTTCCCCACGAAGTATAATTGTACGAGGACGTGCAGAATGTGAATTGATATTGACTTGCCATCTTTGGCTTAGTTTTGATACGAATCATCACATCAAGGACTTGCCAACGAACCTTTTCCATCTCCCCAGCTTCTCTCGTCCCTGCAATAAAATTTCGAAAACTCTTGTTAGATTCCGCAGTGTACATATAACAATCTAACCTCCACAAAGCCACCCCCCTGGCCACAAAATACAAGGGGGGACGGGGACAACAAGCGGTAGGACACAAGAATGCAGACGGAATCAAAAGTCCAACTAATTCATATAAACATTTTTCAGTCTTCAAATAACCATGAACAACTTGTTTGTCAACAACTCAGCATCTAGGCCAGACATATATCTAGTTTTGCATGTCGAAGCCATACAAATAGTATATTAGTGTCTTAGAATCACCGATTTCTCTTAACCCTCTAAGAGATCACTCCCCAAGCGATCATTGTCCAGTGAAAATGCAGAGCTATGCACATGATTGATTACATTTTATGTGTGCGCGGCTTCTCGGGACTTCAGCACAATTTCTTATATCAGTTTGTCATGGATACAAGACGACATATTGAAATTTAATTACAAGGTCTCATTAATTCTTATAAATCTTTGCAAGGCAGTAAAGTCAGAGCTGTATGAAAATTGGGATAGATGGATTGCCCATTATCTAGAAGTTCACTAACTCGGTGAGAAACATGCCACCCAACGATTAATGGTTGAGTATTCCAAACAAAAACCAACATACTTTTAACCTGTAAAATTCATTTTCTTCACACCTTAGTCAAACTAATCAAACATAAAGACTAAGAAGCCAATCCAAGCAAAACGAATCTACTACAAAAACAAAAATTCCCATCAAAAATGAAAAAATAAGGAAACCGTTCTACTGTATAACAATATGTGAATTGGAGCATGAATTAGAAATATAGTAGGAAAAGAAACCGTTTTCATAATCGAATTTAAAGGTGAGAACATGACCATTCTATACCACTAGTAAGGTCACAATCTGAAGCACAATTTTTTTAGCAGCTCTTTTTGGAGAGGAGCAAGCTGAAGCTCAAGAATGTAAAAACAGTGCAGCAATATGAAAGCTAAAGAGAGGATATAAGTGAATATAATCGGGTCGGCTGCTTGTTCAGTGTGTACACACAACAAATATGTGAACTGGAAGAATATGAGGAAAGAATTGCGAAAGGAACAGACAGTAACCAACCCAGTGGAGAAAAACTGCTAATTCTTATAAAAAATTAAGAAGCTCCAGAAATGATGGAGTCACCATGCCATTAGTTGGAGAAATTGCCCGCACTATCTCGCTTGTGCATCAATCACTAGATAGGAACACCACATGCCCACCCACAAATATATAGTGTCTACACATAAGAATTTTATACTTGCAATCCTTTAATATCATAAGAGAACTATCATAGATAATTTTGGCTACCAAATCGGAATTAAAACACGTGATGTTAGAATTCAGTTAAACAAGAGATAAACATGCATATATAATTGATTTTTCAATAGATAGACCACCTACCCTACGAGGTGCAATAGCCATGTGATTTTCCACAATAGATATTGCTTTGAACCCAACAGGATGCAGCACTTCTTCATAGCTATGAATAGTGAAAATAGTCAGCAGTGCACCAATTTAAACTGAAAATCAGATGAGAATTTTCGTAAAAGATTCGATAAATATTAAATGAAGATGAAGGCTCATAAAGGTAGCAATTACTCAGAAACTGATACTCTGTATGGAGGCCCACCCTCATGATTATCAATCTGCAAACAACAATGTATATAAAATAAACAAAAAATAAATAAGGAACTAATTAGACCATTATATTTTACACTAGGCACCCAATACAGAACAAAACTTGCAGATTCTAGTCAATGCTATCGCTGTAATATCCACATTGAAACTGTAAAGCACATAAATTTATTAACTTATGATACCACCTTGGATTATGAGAGCTTTCATTTTCTACACGTATGGTGCTTGAATAAATTTACTTCTTTCGAGAACATGGAATCAAGGATGAGAATTTGAAAGAGAACAAAAGTCTTTCAATATCATGTCAAGAGTTTCTGTGTGGGGGTGATTGTGTAGGGAAAGCAAAGAAAATATCAAATCGAGAAACTCTCGTGTACTAGCACAGCAAAAATAGTAAATAGGAACATATGAAAAGTAAAAAAGAACAGAAAAATATACTAAGATCTTTTGGCTAACCGGATATATTAGTGTTATAACCTCCCCATCTGGTTTTAGCAATTCTCGAATTTTGTCAGCCCAAACTGATCTCAGATCTGGTTCAATGGCACAAAAGAACCTGAAGATCACATCACAACCTTATCAAGACAAATGGGGCCTTCAAACAGGATAATTTAACTCACCCCAACCCACACTTACGTGTAGTCAAAAATGAGATCAAACAACTCAGCTGGTTGCCAAGTGAAAAAATCAGTCTTTAAGAATGTGAAATGATCTGCATTTGGAGACCTAGAAGACAACTGCCTTGATATACAACAAGTAAAATTTCAAAAGAACTTTACATCGACTAAAAAAATCGTAATATCAACGCAGCAGATAGGCAGCACTTGAGTCTACAGAACCTAACGCATGCTCAACACAAGTTCCAAACATCTAAACAAAGCAAACATTTTGTTATAGACCAATGAGATTACTGCACCATGGCAGTGATCAAGTGTATACCTTTCTATATGAACCAGATATCAGTATTCACATGATCAAAACCATAAAATTCATTCAACATATCTAGGTATTGGCATCTTATATGCTACCTAATTACCATTAGATGCAAGCTTCACCTGAATCAGATATGCTTAACTGCGGCACGACAGACAAGGTCGAAAAAGCCCTGTTCTCAGTCAATAAAGAAATAGGAGGTGTAATAAAATTTACATGCAATTTTAAAGTATACAAGCATTTCCAGTATATTTTAAAATATTAAGGTTGTGATTCAATTTTCAAAAAGCAAAACTAATGAGATATACGAGTACATTATGAAAAATTTATTTCAAGCAGCCGTGGGTATGATTCCAATTATGAAAATTAAATGCAAAAAAAAAAAAAAATTACTAGCGCATAAACACAACATTGACATCAAAACGTGGCCTGGGAAAATTTGCTTGCTTTACAAACTTGAAGTACTCAAGCCTTTCAAAGAAAATAACTGGAAATTTTTACAGCTGAACTAATATTTATATTGTGAAAAAATTTGATAGGAAAATATTGCATCAAGTTATTCGGTCCTTACACGGTTGAGTTTTTAGCCATGTAAGATTCAAGAGATCTTAGACACAGCTTGGAAGATATCATTCTTCGAGAATCCATTTCTTATTTTTGTTTAGACTTTTAACTGATTAGATAGACAATCCCGTGCTAAATAGAACTGTTACAAATCAAGAACGTGCAGTTCAGTTGTCTGTTTAAGTTTGTAACGCGAAACTCTCTATCCTCTTTTTTTTCCATCTTTAAAAAGTCTTTGAGCTTTGGGAAAAAAAAAGTGATGTCGATTGCTAAAACTAGCTCTTACCTCTTGGCTTTCTGTATGGCATTATCTGATATGTCCACACCTACAACATAGCGTTCACGGCATGCAATTGCCATCACGTCGTAACCCTGCGCATTTCATGATTTCATTTCCCAAGCCAAATGTAAAGAAGAAATGGATAACAAAAGAAAATAAAAAGTGCCAAAACAAGACGGTGCAAAATAACAGTCATAAGGAATATCAATGAAGTAATAACAATGACAAAACACATTATTTTCACCGGAAAGGAACTTCTATTTGTGGTATCCTATATCAGACTCTCAATGTACCATTGACCATATGGGACTTGAGGTGACAATTTACATGTGACAGTGAGTTAGTAAAACAGTTAAATAGTGGAACATCATTTACGGCTAGGGAATTCAAATGAAAATTTGTCATTTTATATTTCCAATGTAATAGGTTTGCTAGAAATCTCGTAGTACACAAGATACTTTTTGCCCCTAGCGAGTGAACATTCTATCAGCTAAAAAAAATCTGATGGCAAGTTCTTAACTTGACCACAACTTCATTCATTTATCCAACTTTTAAAGACAATAAACCTTCGCGCATTCTTTTCCCGACTGGATAGCAAATACAATTGTTCAGTTCAGCCAGAGGACAAGTTTGCAATCTTTACTTTAATTATTTTTTAAAACCAAACTGAAAAAGGTAGGGGTCTTTTCTCATGTTAGAAGTTTGTATAGAAATATAATCACTATTATCTAAAACAGTGATACTTTTTCTCCATCTTCTATAAATACTTCTGCTGATTACGAAGGATAAGAAAATCATTATCGTAGAAAGCTTTGTAAACACTGGAGCACGGTACAACCAGTAGGGCACATAGTACAACTCTTGCAAACTATTTTTGTAAACCTAACTCATTGAACACTTGTACTATTGCCACAAAAATGTACATGTGAATAAACCGCTTTGGACTCATCATTTCACCGCCAATCTCACTCTCACCGAAGAAAACCGATTATAACCCAAGAAAATAAAAATGCTAAAAATCATTAAGAAGATCATAAAAATCCATATATGCATGTCGAATTTACATTATAATTCTGCAAGTTCATAAAATAATACAGTAAATGCTTACACTGCCACAACCAGGAACGAGAGCCCTGCCCTTTGGAAGGGCAGTCGTGTTGCAAAGATGCACGAGAACTGGGGTGGGCTGCCCCAAATCCCAAGGCGTCAATCCTTGTTCCCAACATTTGTCCCAACCCTCTGTATAAAAATATTCAATTTTGTTACATAAATGAACGAGAAAAGATTTTTTCACTTTAATTGCTTTCAGTACTCACCAGTGGAGTCTGAGCGTAAGACTCGCCGCAATTTGTCAACCTTGCGAGCATTAGAGTCTGATTTTGTTGTTAATTTGTTGGGTTGTTCGATCATATTTTTCAGGGGTGTTCGAGGACAATAACGTGGGGGAGAACGAAGCACAAATATGTGGGAAATGAGTTGGAGGAAAGATCGCATTGGAATTGGATTGGGAATATGGAATAGAATAGAAACTAATGAATTAACGTCGATATTTCAATAGTCAATGAAAGTTAAGATATTTAGGCCTTGTTTGATGACATTATTAAGGAAAAATGATAATTTTGAATAGTAATTTTTTGGATAATACGTGATTTGATTTAAAAAATTAAATTTACGTATAAAATATTTTATTACGTGAATGTATATTTCAAAATGAGTGAGAATTACAATTTTTTTATTTTAAATGAAGACAAACAAAGACTTAAAAGAATGTTGGTATGTATTAAAATTAAATTTTTAGTAGATTGTAAAAGAAATTTTTGAAATGTGTAGTTAAAAAGTTGTGGACCCATGAAAGATATGGTCGATATTGATTGTTTGACTTTGATTTAGATTAAAATCAAATTTTAATCCGTACCAAACAGGACCTTAATATTGACCCTTTTAAAATAGTAAGCAATGAAAGTCGCGTTTTCAAAATGTTTTTATAAAAGTTTAGGATCCGTTTGATTCAAAAATGAAATTTGGATTGAACGAAAACGAATTGCAGGGAATTGAATTGTTTAGAACTTATTTTGTTGGGAATTGTCAATTAATTGTGTTTGATCGATATAATTTTTTACCTGAAAAATGTTGAAACTTTCTATCTTTTGATGTTTGTTTGACTTTGTTTTTCATGAAAATTTGTCAATTAAAGAGATAGAATTTCTTACAATTTGGGATATAATTTGTTTGGATTGCCAAAAAAAATGGAAACTTTTTGGTGTTCGTTTGGCTTTATTTTACATTAAAATTGTCAAATAAAGGGATAATTTTTTTTTTTACAATTGGGAATAAAATTTGTTTCTATTGTCAAAAAAAAAAAAAAAAAGATGGAAAACAAAAAACCACCAAAAACATGGGAATTGAAATTCAACTAAAACCAAAAAATGGGTCACGTGATAGAAAATGTAGAAAACCAATTATTGCAAATAAAAAGTGCTATCAAACATGGCAAAAGTGGGAAATGAAATTTCAATTCCTTTTTTCATGAAAAAAAAAATACTATCAAACAGGGCCTCAGTGGGTTGAAAATATATTATCCATCAGTGATGTTACAACAAGTGGTGTTGTCATATTATCGGTGGGCAACATATCTCCTCCTAATTATGAACAGAAGATCATTTCTATAACTTTTAAATATAAAATGAAAATATAGTCTCTAACTCACCCACAAGATTTTTGAAGATTTCACAAAAATAGTATTAATATGTATTTTTGTCTCTTTTTATCAAGATTTTGGGAGGCTCGTGAAAAAAGATCTCTTAATATCATTACAAAAAAACATGGCTTTAGACACAAATTTTCCATTCCTGTAATCACAATATCCCTTTTTATTACTCTTTATCAACGAATCGTATCGTGGGTAAAGAATAAACCTTTTACCAACGAAATTTTCGTTGGTAAAGTGTGAACATTTTACCAATAGAAAAATCTTAATCATTATCAACTGATTTTTCATTGATAAATGTCTACCATTGCAATTGGTAAACATTAGTGTTGTAAACAACGACATAGGTAAGAGGCATGACAAAAAAAATATTTATTTATTTTTTATTATTGTTCAATAATTATAAATTTTTTTGACTTTTAGCCAACCGAATTGAAAGGTTCAAAAAAATGTTTAATCATTTATTAGACCACTAATTTTAGAAGCCATCTTCAAAGATTTTGTTGTGAAATTTCGATGTGGGAGAAAAATTCATTAGATTTGGCATTGTTAAAATTCATTAATATCATCAACGAATTTTTCGTAGGTAATATGAATTAATCTTCACCTACGAAATATTCATTGGTAAAGAGACTAAGATTTTTTTTAAAAAAAAAATTAACTATCCTTCACCTACGAATATTTCATAGGAGAATGTTTGAATTTTTTTAATTACTAAATTTGATTATATTAGTAATGACAATTTCATTGGTAGTATGAACTACTTTTCACTCACGAAAAATCTTTAGATGAAAGGTTAACGCATTTTTTGTATTAAAAAAAAGTTGAATTACATCATCTACAGAAACGCTGTTAATAAATTAGTAAACATATTAAAGAACAACATTAGCGACGAAATATCTGTTCGTGAAGAGCTACCACTTTTACCAACGAAAATTTCGTTGATTATTTTCGTAGTTAAAGTCTAATACTTTTACCAATAGATAATCCATTTCTGATTATGAACTGATACAATCCGTTGGTAATTATTCGTAGGTGAAAAGCTGATTTTTAGTAGTATACATATATTTTGTTTTTTCAATATTTCATTTCTTTTTCATTCTGCAAACCCTACAATCATCATTAAAAAAACCTTTCGTTAAAAGAGCTCATATTGTGAAGGTTCAAAGCAAAAATTAGCCAAAGGATTCAAACAAACCTAGGGAGTCGAGCATAATGGAATTTTCTCTCATGTAGTTAAATATAGTACATAGCTCAATTTGATGGGGAACTTGAGCATGGCCATAAACTAACATTTTTGCATGGTGAACTTGGAGTGTGTTTTTTGACATGTTAGCATGAAGGTTTATGGCCTACAATGCTGAGACCCTGCACAGTCACACCACCTGCACACCCTCGACCACCTCTGCCTACGTAATACTGTGCTTCATAGATATATGGCTAACACTATGCTTGAATATGGGCAACTTTGAAGTAGATGATTCCTTAAGGGGACTTCAAAATTTAAAGTTGATTTTCAAGTAAAAAGGTACGCGGGTTGTGATTATGCAAGTGATAGGAATAAGAGAAATTTTGTTTCTTCTCATGTGTTTAAATTATGTGATAATTGTATATCTTGAAAATCATAGTTGCAGCACATTGTGGCCCTTTCGACCACTTAATTAGAGTACGTATTACATGCTACAGAAGTTACGAAGGAAGTCTTGCGGTTTAAAGGAATCTTACAAGAACTTGATTATTTAAATGAGTATGTAAGATTTCAGCTAGTCAGTCAACCATAAATTTATATAAAAATCATGTATTTCATGAGATATTGATATGCAACTATTTTATTAGAGAGATATCAGATTAAACTTGAAAAGATAGCATCTCCATTTAATCAGCACGCATAGGAATAGAGATCGGAAGTGTAAGGTAGGCTGATGCACTAGGGCTGCTACTTATTTTCTCGTAAGACTTGTAAAAACGTGGATAGGTCGAAAAATCTTAATAGTGGTAATTCCACTAACAATCAGCAAAAAAGGGAGACGCCCCATGAAGACTTCATTGTGTAATTGTCGGAGACTTTGAATAGAAGATCGGTTATTCAATCCGAGAAAATAATAATTAATGAAGAAGAACTTGTGAGAACGAAGAATTATTCGCTTTGGAAGCATGAAGCATTGGCATTCAATGAAGTTGGAATTATCATGGAATCCTCAGATTTTATTGTTTGCCCTAATATTGAATTTGTGATTAAAGTCAATGAAGAGATCGAATAGGTAGTCAAAAGAGTGGTAGCAAGTCATATCATGTTGAAAATGGTAATTTAAAAGTTAGAAGGATCAACTAAGAGTGGGGCCGAGTCAACTTAGGCAAATTGAGCAAGGCATCAGAAGTGTTGTTCAAAGTGCCGTGAGTCATTGTCCAAGCGGGTGAGGGAGCTCATTTGTGTATTTTAAGTTGCAAATGTCTTGCCTTCCTGTATCTCGCACATGAATTACTATACATGTCAAAACAACAAAAACCAAACAATTTGCAAAGTCTAATTCTAAACTGTACAATAATCGCAATTTGTAAACACTTTCAACATTTGAATCAACGCATATGGGCACTTCCACATTTTCAAAAGAATTCGATTATTCAAAAGTGAACGTTACGAGTTTGTATGCGGAATTTAAATTTGTTAATTAATAACAGCAGTAAATTACAATTATTAATTTTATCCAGATAAATTCACAGGCAATATTATTCTAAATTGAATTACTGCAGTTGATATATTGCATGAAATTAAACAACACCACGAAATTATTAATGGAGAAAACCCCTCGCGGGATAAAAACTTCGGGGCTTAAGCTTGTAGTATCCACTATAAATGATAAAGACTTACAGATTATTCAAACTGATCAAACTTTAGTACTTTCTAACCTCCTCACTGTAATCACCATGGCCCTCCTGGATTGCATACTCATGTATCAACTCCCGACCTTCTGGAATCGTTTATCTCGTATGGATCACTTCATATTCTCCTTCAATCGAAACTTCGGTCACATTCCTTGATTTTCAGAACTCTGACAAATTATGCTAAAGTTGGGTTTTTGTGTTTTGATTATATGGATTTGATGTTTTCAATGATTTTGGTTGAATCGATGGAGATTAAGCCCATGTTTGACACCCATTTTGGGTGGAAAAAAATTTGGAATGGTGATTGATAGAAAATTGTGTGGTTAAGTAAGGAGCATTTTTGGATTTATGTGTAATATTATTTTATTGATAAAATGTGTGGTTGAAATGAAGAATGCGAAATAGAATGAGAAAAAAAATGGGTTTCAAACAGGGGCTAAATAATATGTCAGATGTGATAAAACAATCTCTCAGATAGAATAATATTCAACCCATCTTTTCACGAAGTGGCTCTAGCATATATATAGTATTTAGGTTTTTGGGTAGTATATGATAGATAGAATTCTAAAAAACGTAAATTAGAGTTTTATGGTTGCACTGTTGCTCGAGCGATAGTCCAGAGATAGGTGCTCCGCTCGAGCAACAGGCGAGCGAAAGTGTTTCTGCTTTGGACGCTCGAGTAACAACTTGGCAGCAGGCTAACAAAAATCCAACAACTTTTTCTTTTTGTTCCATAACCGAACACAAGGATTCCCAAATCATCTATACAACCTATCAATTGATTCATTGACTTTTAAAACTCTTTTACAATTATATTTTGTCTAAAGATTGCCAAAAAC